>CAVLGW020000055.1:0-65590 GCA_963669155.1 Arbacia lixula
GCGCAGGTAGAGAGTGAGAGAGAGAGAGAGAGAGAGAAGGGGGGGGGGGTCAGGACTGGTACATGCGCAGGTAGAGAGTGAGAGAGAGAGAGAGAGAGAGAAAGGGGGGGGGGGGGTCAGTACTGGTACGTGCGCAGGTAGAGAGTGAGAGAAAGAGAAGGGGGGGGGGGGGTCAGGACTGGTACGTGCAGAGGTAGAGAGAGATAAGAGCGAGAGAGGTGACATATGCATATAATGGTCTGAGAACTCTTAAAATTAGATCGTGTCAATGAAACCCTATATCAATTCATGTTTTATTTGTTTCTCTCAAAAGACATAAAAGTATACAAAAGATGATATGACGGAGCAGAACATCATACATGTACTAGATGACAACAAATAAGAAAACAGATAACGATATAATGCATATAATATGTGTAATGACATGATCTTTTAATTACAAAGCTCGTTATATAATATTGGTTCAATACTTAAACGATACATGTATACAGTTTTCATTATTTTACAAGAATTATGATGTAGTTTGTAACCAGTTCACATGAACATAAAGACATGCACGCTCGCGCACTCACACATACATGTACATACAGTTAGTGTGGTTAAGAAAAAATACTTATCAGAGGCGGATGTCCCCTTTTTTAATGCAGACATTTAAAATGCTCATAAGCCAACGTAAATAGTGTATACATGTATAGCTAAAATGTATTTGCATCTATTTGCTTTCTTTGGATAAGAATTAACCCTCCTTTCATGTTTTAAAAAAGAAAATACGATTATCAGGGAGAGAGAGAGAGAGAAAGAGATGAAACACATGCATGCATATGTACATGTACATATACCTTAGGATAATGGTATGAGAACCCTTAAAAGTCGAGCGTGTCAATGAAACATTATACATGATTCATGTTTTACTTATATCTCTCAAAAGACACACAAAAGTATACAAAACACGATTTGACGGAGCGGAACATTATACATGGTATTACTAGATAAGAAAAATGAAAACAGATAACGATATGAGGCATATAATATGTGTAATGACATGATCTTTTAACAACAAAGCTGGTTATATAATATTAAATCAAATTGAAATTTTGAAAGGGTATATCAATACCTTAAGTATAACATATATACAGTTCTCACTATTTTACAATGATATGATGTTTGTAACCAGTTCACATGAACAATGGACATAATGACACATGCACGCGCGCGCACTTGCACATTTATGTACATACAGTAACTGTGATTAAAGAAAATACTTATCAGATACATCTGCAGATACATGTCACTTTTCAATGCAGATATCATATAAAAAGCTCATACGTGAACGTACATTGTGTATTATAGCTAAAATGTATATGCATCCATTTGCTTTATTTTGATAAGAATTGAACTATTCTTTCATGTCTTAAAAAGGAAATACGGTTATCAGAGAGAGAGAGAGAGAGATGACATACATGTATGCATATAAAAAAAAAACAACTTTCGAATAATGGTCTGAGAAGCCTTAAAAAGTAGAGCCTGTCAATAAAACCCTATAATTATCAATTCATGTTTTATTTGTTTCTCTCAAAATATATACAAAAGTATGCAAAACATAATACATGTATGACGGAGCAGAACATCACACTAGATAACAAGAGAAGAAATAATGTAAGAATAAAAGATAACGATATGATACATATATTTACAAAAAATAAATGTACTGACAATATCTTTTAACTACAAAACTGGTTATGTAATATTAAATTAAATTTAATTTTGAAAGGGTGTATCAATACCTAAAGTAATGAGTTCTCACTATTTTACAAGAATATGATGTATACTGTATAACCAGTTCACATAAACAGTGAATATAAGTCCACATGCACATGTACGCGCACTCACACATCACCTTGTGCCGTCACAGCTGGCGTATAGTTCCACTACTACTGGTGTCCATGGTTCTATGTACAGTGTAGAGTACTTAATTAGTGTTGTGGGACCCATTCTCCATGATTCGCGGGTGACATCCTATATTTTATGCCTAGAGTACTTCCTGCAGAAGTGTATTGGTCATAGCAGACTCATATTAATCAATTTTCCACCTAACACTAAAAAAAATGATGACCAAAAAAAAGGAATTTTAAAAATTTATCTGTGAGCAATCGTGAAACACAGCAACAGCTGTATGTACATGGTAACCAATACAATAGAAAGATATGGAAATCATGCAACGAATTATATTATGACGAACAGAAATTGAAAAAAGTAAGGCGAAGTGTTTGTAAAAAGAAAGATAGTTTTCTCCTCTGCAGAGAGGACAGTGGAAACTGAAACTGAATTATTTGTGAATGTTAAGCCTTATCTTGCCCACTCGCTAGCTAGTACACACTGGACTGTATAGAAAGTTAATAATGAATGATACATAAATGAGAATGTTAAAGGCTATTTATTTTTCTTCATGTTACACAAATACATTTTAATAATGTACCAGGAGCAGTGTTGCAAGATAAAACTAAATTTGGCTAAAAAAAAAAAATTATTGTAAGTCAACTCGCTTATAATTATATTTCGTCAATCTTTGATGTCGTGTACAAATGTATATGGCTGCTAACTAATAACCGATCCCAGCGCTGATTATTTTTTGGTAAGCTATAATGAAAATGACTTCTCAATCATCTTGAAAAAAGGTATGCGCTGCATACCAATATTCCAATCGAAAATAGTATACTATCAAACATTTACCTTTGATGAAGCTCAAGACGTAGTCCAATTAATAGATGGTCAAAGGATAGCTTTACGCTCATCAATGTTAGATTTTCAAAAGGTATTTAATACCGTAACTGCAGCAACGTCTTGATATGATCATCATTTGACACGATTGATCACGCCATCTTATGTGTTATACCAAAATATTAAGGATTACGAAGATTGCATTTACAGTGCTTTAAAACTTCTAAAACGTTTGTAAGTGGAGAGGAAAAGCTCGTCAAAACTATTGACAACATGTTGCGTACTTTAAGGTGCAGTGTTAGCTAGGCTACTATTGTTAATTTATATGAATGATCTACCAAATGCCACATCATTCTTTAATTTCAGACTTTTGGTCGATGATTCCAATTTGTCTTCATACGTTTCATGTTTGGGACATTGTCGTTGATGTGGAATTAATAAATCCGAATCACAATAAGGTACAAACTTGGTGTAATTCGAATAGTTACCGTGGTTAAAGAAAATACTTTTTAAATCCTATCCCTTTTCCATGCAGACATCATTTGAAATGCTCATAAGCAAACGTAAATAGTGTATAGCTAAAGTGTATATGCATCCATTTCCTTTCTTTTGATAAAAATTGAACTCTCCTTTCATGTTTTAAAAAAGAAAATACAATTATCAGTAGATGTTGATATCGTAAATTTTGTCAGACTCCAGACTTGATAAGCATTTATTTTCTGGTGACTTCGGGGTAAAATGTTCATTGTATAGTGAAATATAAAAGTTCGACATTCGAGTTAAAAGTTCATCTCCTAAACATATCAAATGAAATGTCGTTCTGAAACAATTTCAGGAGTGAACGGCTATTGGTAGTTTGAAAAAATGTGAATGATTATTATGATCTTATTGATTTAGTAGCTGATATTTTCATACAAATTAGTGAGTCACAACCAAATACCTTGATTTACATTTGTTGGAAAGTGGTGGCCGATAAAATGGGAACAGGTAGTGATTAGATATGCTACCACAGCTCTTCATTTATGCTTTATGTTTCAGACAAAATGCAACTTTTGTTGTATATTTTCACTTTTCACCTATTTGGGATGTACAGTATGTCCGGATCTTATAAGAGGGTGCAGCCTCCCCGGTCGTTAGTCGGGACGTTAGTACGGTTCATGGACTTGTCGGCTACTAAGAGGCATGTTTTGAGGATTTCCAGCAGCTGCTCGTGTTTTTCTTCGCTGTAGCCATGATTATCACTTGTGTAGTTCTCAATCTTGTAGGTGTAATCGATTCCAAGATTATGCAGCACTTCGTAAAATCTCTGTAGCTCTGTACTACCTTGATCCTTGTGTGTGATGATGATAATTGGTGGTTGACCTTTTAAATACGAAAGGAGATGAATACAAACATGTTATCAAAACAAATTGCACGCTCTGATCCCTGTGGTAAGTCAAAACCAGATAATGTTTTTTTTTTTTCTTTTTACACCGTCTCTGATCTTGCTACTCCATTATGCTGCAATGTATTTTTGACATGAATGACTGTGGGCTCATTATGAAATCGTTATCAATTCATAAACTTCTTCATTACATGTATGACGTATTTAACTGTCCCGTTTTAAATATCTGAGAGCTCTGTGAATTTAAATGTGTTTTACGGATTTTGGAAGCGTAGATAAAAAATCAATCAAAAATATGTGTAATACACCTGCAGAAGCCTCCATTAATAATATTATTTCCGACGTCAATATACAATGAAATTAATCAGATTAATGTACGCATATACCTTTTGGTCCAATATGTGGTAAGATATCATTATATCACTATACGGTCAGATATACTTCTCAGCTTCAGCTACTATGCTCCATTTGAAAGATAAGAAACTTGTTCATACCTTAATTGTATATGTAACTTTTAAGTTCGATATTTCACAAACTGAATTTACACGCTGTTCTTGTGGTTTATGTAATTTTCTTTGTCGGAAAGTTGATGTTGTCTGCACGATTAAAAAAAAACTGGTCAAAACATACCTGTTTTTTTCTTTATCACATCGACCAGCTCTGTCAAATCGGATTTTCTCCCCCTACTCACGATGATGCCATTTCCCCTTAAAAGGTGCAATCAAAATGAAAATAAGTTACACGTCCTAGTCAAGAGACAGTGGAAACGTAAATCAAAAGAATAAATACCACACGTACCGTTCATTCACAGAGAAACCCGTCGCACAACTTTTGAACTTTTGGATCGGAAGAGAGAGAGAGAGAGAGAGAGAGGGGGGGGGGGGGGTTGTGGTGAGGGGGGGGGGGGTGATACGTGGAAGGCTGTTAATGTTGACAATATTAAACGCTTTTAACATGTAAAATTCGAAGTTCTTACAGATGCCTTAACGATATTAGAGTCACTTCGTGGCATAATTGGTATTTCTAAGGACGGACGTACTTGAAAACAACGACGGCGCAGTGAATTTTGAAGTTATCGTTCGCTGTGATGAACATTTCCCTCAGATAATCAGAAATCCTTTTGAGCATGCCAGGTTGCCAGTTAACGAATTCCCCATCCTTTCGACGTCCACCTGTTGCAATCGAGAATGATACAAACGAATTTGAATTCATATCGTCAGCAGGTTTATATTGCATTTTTCCAACATTATTTTTTCTTCACTTTGTTACCTGCACATTGCAACAATTTCATGGCAGCGTAACATCTTAACTGGTTCTCAAAATGTCCTACCCCATCGTACCACGTACGGACCTATCATGGATGGACCATGGAGGTACTAGGCGAACTGGAGATACAGCTCGCCGAAATTCTTTCTTCCAGCTTCGAAGCCGCCTCGTACTAGCAGCTGCTCTCAACAATATGATGCATACGCGATTGCGTCACGTACACCTCGATTTTATAGGTCATACGCATTCCTATACATGCATACATTTCAGCTTTCGCTGCTGAACTTTTAATTTTGTCACAAAGTGCCTGTTATGTAGTTAATAAGGACAAGCGAATACGAAATTTGGCAATACTAGCTTGAGCGCGGCTGGGCACGTTTTTCATGTTACTTGTCTGAAAGGAAAATATCTGAAAGTAACGTTTCATGCAATTTTTTAATGGAATATGATGCGGAACATTGTGAAATTGAGACTTTTATACTGCAACTTGATATCACGTTTAAAGCCTTTTTGCATTATTGTAACAATATTTCTCGATTGAATCTTTATAGATACATCGTAGGTATTACAGTACTGCACAAGAATATGGGCTGAGGATATTTCCCCAAATTCCTCTGCGCATCCGATTTTGTTTATACGTAAAATCCAGGCAAAAATCATCCAGAGAATCGGCGGATTCAAACATGGGACATCAAATAGAAAATCTTTGTAAAGCGTTCTTTTGTGACTAGAAGGAGAGTACAATGAATCCGTATTAATTAAACGGCAGCTGGATATCCATGTACTTAAACATCCTTGGACGGACTGCACTCGGATAGACTTCCTTTGATCTATGATGACCGCCGCCTTATACAAAAAGAGTCGAGACATTTAGGTGTTGCAAACAATACGCTGTATTTCTAATTATAGGCAGTGCCTTCCTCTGAATAACAAAAGAAAATCTGGTTTGAGAAATCTGTCAACCGTTCAGCCTTCGCTGCGAGTTCATAGCTGATTTCATTACACACACTGTGAATTAGTTTGGGGTGAGCGAAGGGAAATTTTGATAAAATTGTAGAAAGAATTTGGTCGGTAACTTTTTCGGACACCTCCGGACACGAAATTGAGGTTGTTTCAATGAAAGATAAAACATTCAATAAACGATTTACAAGATATTTGTAAGGAAATATGATTGCCCAATGTGCGATATGGAGGTATGTCTCTGACATGTTTTCTACATATTATAAATTTATCACAAAAACGAATCAACAATATAATCTGAAATTCACAGAATCGAATCATTATTGGATGTACTACTACTGCACATGTAAATCAGTACATGAAGTGGTTCTGAAATCTTCTGCGCATACAGAATATGTATTCCTCTAAATGCATCAAAATTTTGTCATGCATATTTGGCGGCGGTCGTCACTAGATCAAAGAACCAAACGCGTCAAATATTCTATTGTGCTATCAATGAGCACGACTGGTGTAGGAATAAATTACTCTTCGTGCCGACTCCAGTTCTAACTAGCTTCCTAGTAAAACGGACATGTGGTCGAGAAACTATACGTCGACAATATTACGTTTAACTTTGACCACGTACATAATTTCTAGAATGATATTTTAGTTCATTAATACACAGTTCTCAGTTCGTTCATCTTGTCATCATCCAGTCCGCAATCCGCTGATGTCAAGTTCAGATCGGGCAAAAAGCAACGCCAGCAAGAAAGAAGGAATGTGCTTGCTTTTTTTGCACATCTACTGGAATATGTCTGACTAAGCCACGTCTATACCGCGTCCCGGGAGGACCGAAGTACGGCAATACGGCGTTTTGTGTACGTTGTCTGTGAGTCTATAGGGAGCTTTCGTTATAGCCCCGCGGACGGAAACAAGATCAGTGAGCAATCTGTTCTCGCCGTCCGTCCTCGGCACATGCAGTTTCGCTAAAAGACAGAGAACGCGAACGACGGTGCGTGTGGCGTCATCTGGCACACCCCCTACCGAGCTTGTCTACAAAACAGCCGGTCGCACGTGCGATTTGCATTACATCATCTGTACGGGCGCTGATTGGCTGCTGTCATCTACTCGTCGAGGACGAGAAATCTCAGAATTCACGTTCTCGATTCCCCGCGCGGATTCCAGAGCGGGCGGTGGCGCATGCGCAGATCGATCTTGGTGTCGGATTACCGCACTGGAGCCCGTCCGTCCTCATAACGAAAGCTCACTTATATCAACGAACGGGATGCCCGGGGGGGGGGGGGGGGGGGGGCATGCACTCACATACATTGGTGGTACGGGGACGTGCCGCTTTGAAGACCCCCTTTTTGAGACCTCGATATCCGTTCTTTAGATCCTCTAAATCCTACGCATGACGAAAGTTTCGCGAAAGTTCCGCTCCTTAGCCTCCCCGCTGTGCCCCTCCCGCCGTTCCCCAGGTCCGCGGTTTGCGACTGTCCCCGCGAAATTTACAGATCCAGGCCAGGGACTCCCGGCCGCCCGACCCGCCGGCCGAGCGAGCTGCAAGAAAACCCCGACATAAACACAACGCGTACGTTGCATGTGCAGCGAGGATAGTTCTGTAGACCCTGTTTTTCACAATGCCCGTATATTTTTAGTTCCTATAAGACCCCACATTCTACGCGGATTTTACCCTTGTAGTCAGTTCCTTAGAACCCCATTTCAGGGCTTCGTGAGGCACACCCCCATCAAAATATAATTTGAGTGCCCGTTCAGCAACGTTCTTAAAATCATAGTGGGAACTAGTTTGGACAGGGGTATAACAAAATAACGTATAGAATACAGTACAATGCTAGTTGGTTCATAAATAGTTCTCAGCACGTTCATGTCGTTTTAATCCCGTACGTCCGCAGTCCATTGATTCCCGACTGCCCCAGCACGTCGTACCGCGTTCCTCTAGTAGGATCGAAGAACAGCAATTCTTTTGTAGTACGTTCATCACCTTTTTATGTACGTTGTTACTATAAGTCTGAAAGAAGGAAGAGATGGCCGCCAGGCTCAAAGTTCTGGAGCTCCTATATATAGGCCTAAGATCCCGTCCGTGTCCGTTCTTAAAGTTGATATTCATTGATTTTAAATACGGTTGAATTTGATATCATTGCAAAGTTTATGACTTGATGATCATTATAACGCTAATCCCAAACTTTAAAACAAACCAGGAGCGCAGAAATATCCAAACAAAAACTACTCAAATTCCCTCTCGAAATCTGCCCAATTTACGTCCCGTAAAATAGGCCACAGTGCATGACGTAACTGAATGGGCCATGATTTCATTTGACAATCGGTCACGTGCAGCTTTCGTGTACGTACCGAACAGCAAATTACGTTTCGCGAACTGACCTATTTTCTAGACTTCAACAATGGATGAGATGGACCTCGATTTAGATTTTGAAATCGACAATTTCGAAGAAGAACTTGAAGACCAGAGCATTAGCTCTAGTAGTGGACCAGATAGTGAGATCGATGAAGGTGAAGTGGGAGATTTTGATGATGAATCAAACGCTCCTCAGGCTCAAGCTGCGAGTGTTGTTACGGACGCTGTCGAGATTGCTTATACCGGCATGAACCAGAACCTGAACTTCAAGAAAATGTCGATCTCGATCTACAAATGGAAAACTACGGGGATGCTAGGCCAAGGGGCAACCAGGATCATGCCAGGCTTGATCCAAACAGCACCGAAAATTGGTATGTAGTTGAAATGATTTAGACTAGAGGGTACATGTATTTATTATTTTTTTTTTCAAAACTTAGCGTGCGAGTTTGCAATAACCGTGGGCCCGATCCGGAGCTCAGCGTAGCCGTAGCACAGTAGCGCTAAAGTCGAGCTAGCTACCGGTCGGTCGGCCGGGACGAAACAGAAAAAAAGAACAGGACTCGATTGTTCTGTCAACAATCCTGATGAAAATGTATAAGATTAAAACTACGATGCAGACATGTACATGTACTATGATACTGTACCGTTCATGTTAACAAACCAGTTTATATTTCGCGCAATAAGAGACCACAAGTATAGTACACATGTACATGCAAAAGTTGTTGTCAGTTGATTGTCTTTCCCTTGCGAGCAGAAATATCGAACGATGAGCAGAGAGTTGATGAAAGGAAAATGCGCAATACCCATGCATGTGTACGTGTGCGATCGCGAGCATGAATGTGAATGTGAATTCCATGGAATTCATGGAATGCAAATGCACCAGTAAGGCTAGTACCGTACGATATGCAGTCGCGATATGCATGGGCAATAATGACGTACGCGCGCGTAATCGGACTGCAGTATGTATGACGTTGAACGTCAACAAATCTTTCGGGAAAAATATAAATGGGTCTATAGAGTGTTTGATATCTAGATTATATTATCTCAAGTCTTCTATTAACATTGTTTGAGATATATGTAAGCCTTAATTGAAAGTTTGTTAGATGGCATAACCTCTCCAAAACGTACAAGTGCAAGAAAGTTAACTTTTCCGAACGACAGCTCGTATTAAATTCAGTAGACTCGACTTCGTATCTCAATGTAAAACCTCCCGATAAAGGTCAAAATATTTCCATTTTTCTTACTTTATTATTGCAGAGATTATTTTTCTTAGATTTGTGCAAGACTTACTCAAATGTTAATAACAAGAAAAATCTAAAAGGCAGTGATATGGCCTTAAATAGTATATTTAGTCAGGACGATATACTAGAGCTATACGTATAAAACACGTAATGTAGCGGCTGAAGATGGCTTACGTGCCCATTCACCTTACGTCACAATAAATCGCTCTTTTCGCGGACGCAAACGGCAGGGTTCGTAGCATTATGAGATGCGTTACAAAAACTGTTTTTATCTCTTCTGTGTTATTTTATAAGCAAAATAATGAATAAATTTGACTTCTACACACTTTCAGCTTTCCATTGATATATGGATCGCTATATTTTTGGATTATATCAACTTTAAAGTTTGTAATAAGATGGTTAAAAGTTGGTACGACCATGGACCTATCATGAATGGACTGCGCTCGGATAGACTTCCTTTGATCTATGATGACCACCGCCTCATAAAATTTTAAGACATTCAGGTGTTTTAAACAATACGCTGTATTTCTAATTAGGCAGTTCCTTCCTCTGAATAACAAAAGAAAATCTGTTTTGAGAAATATGTCAACCGTTCAGTCTTCGCTGGGAGCTCATAGCTGATCTTTTTACACACACTGTGAGTTAGTTTTGGGGTGAGCGAAGGGAAATTTTGAAAAAAAAATGTAGAAAGAATTTGGTCCGTAGCTTTCGGACACCTCCGGACACGAAATTGAGGTTGTTTCCATGGAAGATGAAACACTCAATAAACGATTTACAAGATAATTTTTAAAGAAATATGATTGCTTGATGTGCGATATGGAGGCATTTCTCTGGCATGTTTTCTACAGTATTATCCTTTTATCACAAAATCGAAGCAACAATACAGTCTGAAATTCACAGAATCGTATCTTCATAAGATGTCCTACTACTGCACATGCACTTCAGTACATGAAGTGGTTCTGAAATCTTCTGCGCATACAAAATATATATTCCTCTAAATGCATCCAAAATTCATTTTGCATATTTGGCGGTGGTCGTCACTGGATCAAAGTACCAAATGCGTCAAATATTCTATTGTGTTATCAATGAACGCGACTGGTGTAGGAATAAATTATTGTTCGTGCTGACTCCAGTTCTAACACCTTCCTGGTACGACGTACTCCACTCCGTTTGCATACAGTTTGAGCCTGTTCAAACCAAAAACAACTGTAAGATCGTATCAAGAACTAGTTTGATGGTGTGACTGTGTTTTAACAAATCGCTGACTTACCAAGCTGCTTCCCGACTTCGGGCATTGTATCCTCAGAGAAATCGGGCATGCCGCGGTTGTCAACGACGGCAAGATAATTCGTCAGTTTGAAGGCCTCTCGCTTCATTGTTTTCGTAGGTTCATATTCATAGCCTTCTGGCGCATGATGCATCCAAGTATTGTCGTCGGACGTTGCATAGAGAAACGAATTGATCAGAGCCGACTTCCCAACGCCAGGCCCACCAAACAAAGCGACATTTGTCTTTTCCGGGAGGTCTGTGCGTTTATCTCTCATACCACGGATGGTCTTCCCAGGTTTGTATGTCTTGATAAATTTACACATGACTTTAATGTTCTCTGAATGCTCCATTGCGTTTGTAAATGTTGCAACGTTAAGCTGTCCCGAATCACACCCTGTCTTATTGGCGATTGTTGTACATATGGGATCGCTTTGTTTTCCGTATATGAACCGTAGGCCGTTTTTCGTAATGTATGCATAAGACCTTCAATTTTGCACACGGCCGCAACCTGGGACAAATTAATGCTGCCCGTCGTCTGCACCGTACCCTATCGCACGCATACGAAGTACATCACAGCCAAATGGCCGCAGGCACCGGAAAATACGCTTATTTTATTTTCAGCGAGGTAGCCGTGACCTATCACTTGATCTCGAACCGCGGAAAACGTCTCCTTTTCAAACTGCGATATCTTCATGAATATACCATCTTTTCGTACGCTTTCTTTTGTAACTGGATATTGAAATATAGAGTTTATTTTCATTTTTCTTTATTTAATTACAACCACATATTTATCTCGAATTTTCAATATTTTTTTGCCTGTTTTAATTGAATGTTTTTTCATACTTGGTAAATTCGACCTCCATGCAGCAAACAGTTGCAAAAGGAAGTGTACAAAAATATGTTTTATTCATGGAGATATCGCAGTTTGAAAGAAAGACCTTTTTCCCGCGGTCGAGAGGTCAAGTAAAGGTCACGACAACCGAGCTGAAAATAAAATCGCGTGTTTTCTGCTGCCTGCGGATGAATATCGGTTGCAAAGTCCGTGTGATTTCTGAAAATTCGCGTCACTTTGAATACGAATAGCACAAATGTTTTATTTTTGAGCCCAAACAAAACTGGAATCAAATTCTCCACTGGAGTACTATTTCCAAAGCTGTAAATGGTGTTGCCGTCCAAGTAGAAGGGTCAGGATCCAGCAAAGTCTGAGAGCTCACATATACTGTATATCGGTTGCGAAGTCCGTACGATTTCTGAAATCTCGCGTCACTTTGAAGACGAATAGCACAAATGTTTTATTTTTGAGCCCAAACAATATTGGAATCAAAATCTCCGGTGAAGTATTGACTTTTTAGAGCCGTAACTGTCGTTTGTACAATCCATAGAAGGGTCAGGATCCAGCAAGGTCTGAGAGCTTACATATTTAAAAAAAATAATTGAGGCCTTTTTTTGAAAGCAAATAACATAAAAACTCCTTTGCGGATTTCGAAAAAAAAACGAAAATATTCATTAAGAAACATATAATCTCAATCCCTGTATAAAGAATTCCTGATCAGTGTGCTTACAGAAGACACCAGCAAAAGATCTCGCGAGCATGTCGAATTCCTTCATAATCTAGGTGCAGCAAAATCTCACGCTCACGATTTCTATAGAACGAGCGAGCGCTGCTGATTGACTGTACACAATGCGGCGCTAGTTCATAAGCGTATCCATACTTTAATTTGGCACTTATTTTATAAATTTGAACCCTAAACCTTACCCTGACCCTAAACTTAATTCTAAGCCTAACTCTGATGACCCTAACTCTAACCCTAGACAACTCCTTTGCCGTTGAATTCGTCTAAAAAAGTGATTTCTAGTCTCCATTAGCGCCCGTTTCGCCCGGGGGGGTCACTCTCCACATAGCCTGATACGCACCCGCGTCCAGAAAAAGCGTCGAAAAGGGTCCCGTTTCAGGCACTCCGGCGTCGTCGACGTCTTTGGCAAAAAGGGTTGCATTTCAGCACCATTCGCTGGTAAATCGCCGTTTAGGGTAGCCTTTTCTCACTCTTCACGCCGTTTAGGGTTGCTAATTTGGTAATCATGTTGGCCTTACTTTCAATGACTTCAAAAAATGGAATTTATACCTGTTGTATTTAACATCAATTTAACATCAGTCATCAGTATGGTATCAAATTAATCGATTTCAATGTTCACGCCATTTAGGGTATCAAATTAGGGGATTTCCTTGTTCACGCCACTTAGGGTGGCTTTTCTCATGGGTTACGCCCCCGTTACGCCATTTAGGGTTGCAAATTTAGGTAATGTAGTTACGCCATTTAGGGTGCATTTCTGAGGTTGTCGGACACGGGTGGGTAGCAGGCCATGTGGAGAGTGACCCCCCCGGGCCGTTTCGGCCCTAGCCCCGATACTGCTGCGGCTAGCTAACCGTGACTATATAGCCGCGTAGGCCTACGCTAGTGACTTATGAACTATCGCCCACAATGCATGAGTCGCGGGTACAATGCACTCGATTCACTTTTCTCTTTGAACTAATTAAGATCTCGCTGTGGACAATACATATATCAGATTAACACAGCTGGCATATAACAATTAGGATTGTCAGGACTTCAGTTTCTCAGGGGAAAGTTATTATTTTTTTTTTTTGAAGAAAGTTCGGCAATAATCGGCGTTAATCTCGGTGAACCACTGCTGCCACGGTATATATGCACGGGTTCTCGGTATATGCAGCACGGCCTTAAATGCGAGGTGAAGATCTCTTCTATTCCCGAAACAAACAAACAATTTGATTTTGTTTTATTTTATTTCATTCAAACATATTTAAACAGGATGACAAGATCAGTATAAACTGTTTTACATCAAGGTCCTGTATTTACATATCAATATAACAAACATACAACAGTCGGGATAACCAGTATAAACCACTGAACTAGAAAGAACCTGGAAAGAACAGCCCATAGAGCTATATATATAGCTCTATGGAACAGCCCCATTCAGAGCGTACACACGACTGCGCGGTCACAAAGGCACCGCGGCTTCACGCTCTAGTGAACGCGCCGCCATCTTGCTATGTCAATCATTCTGGCTGGCTGGGTGGCTGCCTACGCCTGTAACGTACGCTCGCAAAGCAAATCGAAAGAACTGGAGAGAACAGTAAAGAAGAATAAAAAGTTGAGGAGAATTAAAACGATGTCATTTTAATTTGGTTTCGTCGGCATATGTCTGTAGTAGAGTGTCATATGTAATACATAAGGCAATTTGAACCTAATTTGTCTGTAAATTATGCCTGAGTGTAGTAGAGTTCACTGCGTGTACGCGTACTTAGTGCTCGGACTTAGTGAGCCATTGAGCACCCTATTCATGGGCAGATTAAAATCGACCAAAATGGCCTTCAAATACATGTTCAGTGACAATTAATCAATCAAAGGCAAGTTATTTTGGCACAGAAGAGGAACCGATATTTGTTTAAATTATTAACACAGTGCACTGTAAACAGTTATTTCCAGCATGACCCCCTCCCACTGGCCCCCACAAAAGGTAAAAAAAAATCAGATGTTCCACAGTATCAAATGTCCCCCCTTATCTGCCACCCCTTTCCCCTCTAATGTATCTTCTGAACGTGTTAATGTAACACCCTAGTGCTTGTAACTTGTTCTATATTTTCATTTGGTTTCATTCACGACAACACCCCACCAAAATGCACGTCTCTCATCAATCACCCCTTAACCAGCATCCCTCTGAAAATGCTTCAATTTAACACTAGACACACACAAACACACACACACACACACACACACACACACATTCACACACGTGCACACACGCACATACGCACAAACACACACACACATGCACACAACACACACACACTCACACACACACACATATACACAAACATACAAACAAACAAACACATACAAATACACACACTTCAGATTCATTCTCATTCAATTAAGACATAGCAACAACCAAACCAATATGATAAAAAAAATGGATGTTTTTAAAAATGGATGTTTAGCTTCAAATAAATAAGATACATGTATATGTGTATTTTAAGTTGTCTAAAAAGATCATACCATTTTGACAGTGGGAAATGATATCATATATAGAATAAGCTTATTTGTGCTGTTGTCCAGTACATAACCAGATAATGTGACTTATATAAATGTAGAGTGTCCATCATGTACATAACCAATATTATAATGCTACAACTGTAAATAATGGAATCATCATAATGCAAAAAAGAGCATTTAATCTAGTTAATTGAACTGTAGAAGATGATAGCTTACATAGGCTCATTGTACAAGTCTAAAATCTGTAACAAATGTAATTGCAATCTTATCAAATTGGTATTTTGTCAATCTTGACCTCTGAGTTTAAGTTTGGCATGTTCGGCGGTATGCAAAAGTGGCTAAGAAATACAAATCCTCATGTGTAATAACGTACATGTACCATGTACACATACAACCAGAGTTGTTTTTGTCTTTGATTATAGCTTCGGCTGATCATAGTCCAGAGACTCCAGACATTATCATTTTTTAATCTACTAACTTACATGTACATATATTGAGAGTTAGTTAATAAAGTATTGACTAAATCACACCTTGTAACATCAGAATTTGTGAAAATAAGGAAGCACGACATTCAAGCACGAATGCAACACAGGGTTTTTGAATCAGTTGAAAAAATTGAAACACAATGTTGTTTTTCATTCTCCTAATAATAGAAGCACCTGCAAAATAAATTTTAACATACCTGCACATTGAAAAGCATTTTTGTTTTTGGTTACAGGGTATATGGAATTGTTGGGTTTTTTTAAGTGCACTGCAAACATCTAAGTTTTCAAAGGCAACGTGGTATTGTGGTTAATGTTGCCCATAATGGATTTGTGCCTCTATGTAGGCAAGGATGTTGAAGTACATGGATATCCAGCTGCCGTTTAATTAATGCAGATTCATTGTACTCTCCTTCTAGTCACAAAAGAAAGATTTTCTCTATGATGTCCCATGGTCGAAGCCGCCGATTCTCTGGATGATTTTTGCCTGGATTTGACGTATAAACAAAATCGGATTCGCAGGAGAATTTGGAGAAATATCCTCACCCCATATGCTTGCGCAGTTGTGACATGAAATACCTATGATGCATCAAGGAATATTGTTACAATATGGCTAAAAGGCTCTTAACGTGATATCAAGTTGCAGTATAAAAGTCTCAATTTTTTCCCCAATGTTCCGCATCATATTCCATTAAAAGAAAATGCATGAAACCTTGCTTTCAGATATTTTCCTTTCAGACAAGTAACATGAAAAGCGTGCCCAGCCGCGCCCAAGCTAGTATAATCCATCTCAAAAGGTATCAAATTTCGTATTCGCTTGTCCTCATTAACTACATAACAAGCACTTAGTAACAAAATTAAAAGTTCAGCAGCGAAAGCTGAATGGCATATTATAAAATCCAGGTGAACTTTGATAAATGATAGAAAACGCTGTCGTGCGTGTGAGTGGGACACGGAAAGCGCGCGACGATTGACCGAGCAAGATGGCGGCGATCACGTGACTAGCCTGACACGGAGGCGATGCTCTGCTCGGGTGCAAATTCTTTCCAGGTTCTTTCTAGTTCAGTGGTATAAACAACCAATAATTTTAAAACGCTTTGCCAGCAAAGTTTATTTATCATTATTAAAAGAAGTGAATTACAAGTATTATTGATATTTACAAATTAAAAAAGCAGATATATATGAAAGACACATATAACACTTGCAAGCTCAGCAAAAAACCACACACAAGCTAAACCACATAATCAAAAGTGTATAACAACTATAAACATTCAGTCAAATCATACAGACAGTACAATCACCCAAGAACAAATGGAAGAGAAAATTACCAGTAAAGATCACGCCATTGCACTCAACACACCACATAAGCACAATGTGTACCCGTCATTTCTATTGCTAAGCCTGCATGGCGTTCTTAAAATAAAAAAAATAAACAATGAAAGGAAAGACAAAAACAAGTTGTTGCTAAGAGACACATTATTGGTTGCTTTCTGGTTGTACAGTTACATGAAATTGAATTAAAAGAACATTTTCTTATACATGCTCTTGAAAGATTGAAGAGAACTTGAGTTTTTCATTGCATCTAGTAACGCATTCCACCTTTTACCTCCTGCATATCTGAAACTGTTCTTATAGGATTCTAAATTGGGTTTCGGTATAATAACAACATTTAAGGTATCAGCTGCTCTGGTATCAAATCTATGTCTTTCAAAAAGCATGTCAATACTATTGCACAGACGAATAGGTGCCAGACAATGTATACATTTGAACATAATTGTTGCAAGAAAATAATTCCTTCGTTCTTCAACTGTTTTCCATTTTAAAGATCGAAAAATATCTAAACCATTTGAATTTTCATAGTTGTAATTACAGGTAACGATACGTGCTGCTCTCTTTTGTAGACGCATTAAGATTTCTTTGTTTTTTGGAGAACAATTCCCCCAAACGGAACAAGAATAATCAAAACAAGGCTGAATAATAGTTTTATACATAAGGTTTAAGGAGTTGAAATCAAGGTATTGACTCATTTTGCGTAGTGAGAAAATCTTTTTAGCTATAGACTTGGTAAGATTCTGAACATAAACATTCCAATTAAGATGATTATCAATGTCAATACCTAAATATCGAACATGGTCAACTTGTTCAATCTCATCCTTGCCTATAGATATAGGCAAAACAACAAAAAACAAAAAACTCGAAAAGTTTACTTCGCTACAAAATCATGGGAATCTTTCCCAAACTATTTGAGGGGAAAACATGAGAGGATCGTTCTCTTTTGTGAAATATTCTTCGAAGGAGGAACACATTCGAATGTTAACGGGAGGCCTGCAAACCATAGAGCTTCAATTGGCAGTTAAAGGGGTCTAGGTCCTCAGAATCGTACGTGACAGGGACATGGGACATATCGAGTCACGATCGTACAAGGTAATATGAATACGTGGTAGAGTCAATAACTTTAACAGAAATGTTTGGGGGCATAGCGGGACATCCCGGTATAGTTAATCCTAAAGATAAGTTGGTTTTAATAAAAGCAGAAACCTGAAAAGACATATTAGTGAAGGTTTGACGAAAATTGATGAAAGTTATGATCTTTGGAAATTTCAATTTGTGACGTCACGTGCGAGGTGCTCTCCCATATGTTGTGTGCAATATAATTCCATATTATTGCTCTTTTTCTGTTTTTCACGAAGGAAAGGAAAGGATGCATATCTTTTTGAGAAAATGCACATTTAAAAAAAAATGTACACAACATATGGCAGAGCAACTTGCACGTGACGTCACAAAATATAAACTTTAAAAGATCATAACTTGAAGTTGTGGATTCAAAACACGTGTGATGCGCACCGGCCATTGTTGTGTTCTCAATTGATTATCTGATACATGTACACACAAATGTTTAGATCAAAATTAATTTTGTCCCAAAGTGAAAATCTCATTGAATATTCACAGGCTTATTATAAGAAAAGTGATCAACTTAAAAAAAAAATCTACTTTTTTGTGTTTGGTTTTTGTTTTCAAGATCAATAATGGGGGTAACGATTACTCAGCAGGTAACCAGGGTGCTCCTTTACCTCGTGTGGTAAAGTTCTTCAAACCTCATCGAGTCCCAGGCATTCAAGTTGATAATCTTCGCACAAAATCTGCAGCATCCTCACTTAACCGAGCTCTAGACTTCTTCAAGTTCTTTTTTTACACTCGCTTTAGTAGAAGAAATATGTGGCTTCAGCAATGCTTACGCCATCCTCAGTGCGGCTAAAGAATGCGGAGCAAGTTATTTAGATACTGGTGGAAATTTCATGTCTTTAACCCCAGATGAAATGTACAGTTTTATAGCTCTTCTGACATAGACTTTGTACAATTACCTAGCATTGACAGGTACTGGTCAACAAAAATCCTGTACCATGGTACATGGGCAAGGGCTTTCATTTCTAGAAATAGATTCAAAGCACTGAACTGTTTTCTTCATTTGTCTGATCCCACCCAGCCAGAAGATGACCGTGATCCTTAATTAGCCAAAAACTATTTCTAGTGGACCACATCAAAAAAGTGTGTAGCGATGTTTACCAGCCACACCAGAATGTTTAAATCGACGAGCATATGGAGCGCTTAAAAAGGAGGTTTAGATTTAGAATATACAGTAGAGACAAACCAAGGAAGTTTGGCTTCAAACTCTGGGTCCTGGCAGATTTAAAAAAAAATGGCTGCACTTGTCATTTTGATATTTACACGGGGAAGAATAGCAGAGAGAGGCATCAAGGCCTTGCATTTGATGTGGTGATGAAGTTGACCCAATAATCCACTTACACGTAGTCATGCATGAGTGGGCAAATTTTAAAGACAAAACTCTTTTTGGCATTTTAGCATGTGGAACAGCACTTTGCAATCGTAGAAATTTCCCAGAGAATTTTAAAAAACCCATTAAATCCTGGGGGAGAAAAGCTAAACGGGGTAACATGGGGTGGCAACGAAGTGATTGTAATGATAGTAAATCTTGAGACAAGACTACAGCACTTCTTAAGATGGCAACTGTATCAACACACACACACACACACTCACATCCTATCTGAGTCTACACAAGATCCAGAGCTACCAAGTCTCACGCATTATGCGTGAGATTTGAGCATTTTGGACTCTTGCTCATCCCCTCAAATCTCTGTCTCACGCAACTATTACAGAATATCCCCATATATACATTGTACACAATGTCTGTGATCTAACGCAGATTCACAGAAAATCTCACACATAGCTGGTCTTTGAACTTGACATCTCTGAAGATCACAACAGTGATGACGGGGATATTGTCACTTTACAGTGGAAAGACAATAAAGTGGTAACTATTGCATCAACGATACATGGTGCTCCTGATGCAATCCATGCACTGCGCAGAGTGAAGGAAGATGGACGTTTTTCGCAGAAAATTGTCCGCCAACCTTTGACAGTAAGGGACTACAATAAGTTTATGAATGGAGTTGATGGATCAGATCAACCTACCGGCTGTTACGACACCTTACGCAAGACAGTCAAGTTGTGGGAAACTTTATTTTATCACATGATCGATATTGCTGTTGTGAACTCCTATATTCTATTTAGATTGTTTCAGGCATCCCATCCCAACAATGTAGAATTACAACGCAGCTCTGATTACAGACAATTGGAATTCAGAGAGGAGCTTGTTAGACAAATTGCAGGAATTGTTGATGGACCAGTTCCATTGTATAACCCCAAATCATGTGAGAGTACAGACACTTGTTCATCTGAACCAGAGCATATGCCTAATTGTACAATTTTAAGACGTAATTGTCAAATTTGGTACAAAAAAAAAAACGACAACAAGGAATAAAAAGTGTAAATACGGTATCAGACATTATGATGTATTTGCATTGCAATTTCGGACAAGAATTGTAACAGAGAATGGCACACTCCTGCCTTTCAATCAAAGTACATCAAGTAATGGAGAAGATTACAGTCCATTTATGGATTGCTCTACAAAGTGTTCATCTTCAAAACTCTGAGCAAAATTATCCTTTTCCTTGTTGACTTAATTACATCGAGTAAGTATGCTATAGTAACTGTATTATCTGCTGTGACAATGTATGCTCATCCCCGAGTCAAATTCCTAATTTTGCTTATGATTATCTTTGATGTAATAATTATTTGGTAAAACAAAAGAACTAAAATGAGTACAGAGGTCTTAAATAATGATTAACATTTGTAACGTGTTCCTTTCCCGTCATTTAGGCCCATGTCGCCCATACATTGTACTTGTAGAGTATACAATGTTATCCCTAAAATAATTTGTATAAAATGGCGCGTCATCATTTTTGTTGTTTAAGTTTTTACCTTGCGGTCTGTATGTATGATTGTCTTTGGTGTAATATGTGTTTAAAAATGAAGAACTCAAATTATATGAGTACAAAGGTCTTAAATAATGATTAACGTTTGTAACGTGCTCCTTTCCCTTCATTTAGGCCAATGTCGCCCATACATTGTACTTGCACAGTATACAATGTTATCCCTAAAATAATTTGTATAAAATGCACGTCATCATTTTTGTTGTTCAAGCTTTTCCCTTGCGGTCTGTATGTATAATTGTCTTTGGTGTAATATGTGTTTAAAATTAGATGAGTACAAAGTTCTTAAATAATGATTAACATTTGTAACGTGCTCCTTTCCCTTCATTTAGGCCCATGTCGCCCATACATTGTACTTGCACAGTATACAATGTTATCCAGTACTGATGTTATCCCTAAAATAATTTGTATAAAATGCACGTCATCATTTTTGTTGTTCAAGTTTTTACCTTGCGTTCTGTATGTATGATTGTCTTTGGTGTAATATGTGTTTAAAAATAAAGAACTCAAATTATATGAGTACAAAGGTCTTAAATATTGATTAACGTTTGTAACGTGCTCCTTTCCCTTCATTTAGGCCCATGTCGCCCATACATTGTACTTGCACAGTATACAATGTTATCCCTAAAATAATTTGTATAAAATGCACGTCATCATTTTTGTTATTCAAGTTTTTACCTTGCGGTCTGTATGTATTATTGTCTTTGGTGTAATATGTGTTTAAAAATAAAGAACTAAAATTAGATGAGTACAAAGGTCTTAAATAATGATTAACATTTTTAACGTGCTCCTTTCCCGTCATTTAGGCCCCTGTCGCCCATGTAACCATGGGCGGACCCCCCCCCCCCCCCCACTATTTTAGGTGGTGTATTATACAAAAAAAATCAATCAATCAATTAAAGAAACATATAAAATAAATGAACAAAATGTGAAGGTGTATTGGGGAAATGGCAATTATACACATCGATACGTCATTACGTACTACGTGTAAGACTCGTCGGCCAGTACGTGTTGAGGTCTGAATGTATGATTATCTTTGATGTAATATGTTGTAAAACAAAACAAATAACATTAGATGAGTACAAAGGTCTTAAATAATGGTGAACATTTGTAACGTCCTCCTTTCCCGTCATTTAGGCCCATGTCGCCCATACATTGTACTTGCAGAGAATACAATGTTATCCCTAAAATAATTTGTATAAAATGCACGTTATCATTTTTGTTGTTCAAGTTTTTACCTTGCGGTCTGTATGTATGATTGTCTTTGGTGTAATATGTGTTTAAAAATAAAGAACTAAAATTATATGAGTACAAAGGTCTTAAATAATGATTAACGTTTGTAACGTGCTCCTTTCCCTTCATTTAGGCCCATGTCGCCCATACATTGTACTTGCACAGTATACAATGTTATCCCTAAAATAATTTGTATAAAATGGCGCGTCATCATTTTTGTTGTTCAAGTTTTTACCTTGCGGTCTGTATGTATGCTTGTCTTTGGTGTAATATGTGTTTAAAAATAAAGAACTCAAATTATATGAGTACAAAGGTCTTAAATAATGATTAACGTTTGTAACGTGCTCCTTTCCCTTCATTTAGGCCCATGTCGCCCATACATTGTACTTGCACAGTATACAATGTTATCCATAAAATAATTTGTATCAAATGGCGCGTCATCATTTTTGTTGTTTAAGTTTTTTCCTTGCGGTCTGTATGTATGATAATCTTTGATGTAATATTTTGTAAAAACAAAAAAAAAAAAAAAAATGAATACAAAGGTCTTAAATAATAATAGCATTTGTAACGTGTTCCTTTCCCGTCATTTAGGCCTGTCGCCCATACATTATACTTGCAGAGTATACAATATTATTCCTAAAATTATTTGTATAAAATGGCGCGTCATCATTCTTGTTGTTCAAGTTATATGTATGGTAATCTTTGATGTAATATGTGGTAAAACAAAAAAACTAAAATTAGATGAGTACAAAGGTTTAACATTTGTAACGTGTGCCTTTCCCGTCGTTTAGGCCCATGTTATCCTTAAATTGATTCGTATAAAATGGCGCGTCATTTTTGTTGTTTAAGTTTTTCCCTTGCGGTCTGTATGTATGATTATCTTTGATGTAATATGTTGTAAAACAAAACAAATAAAATTAGATGAGTACAAAGGTCTTAAATAATGGTGAACATTTGTAACGTCCTCCTTTCCCGTCATTTAGGCCCATGTCGCCCATACATTGTACTTGCAGAGAATACAATGTTATCCCTAAAATAATTTGTATAAAATGCACGTCATCATTTTTGTTGTTCAAGTTTTTACCTTGCGGTCTGTATGTATGATTGTCTTTGGTGTAATATGTGTTTAAAAATAAAGAACTAAAATTATATGAGTACAAAGGTCTTAAATAATGATTAACGTTTGTAACGTGCTCCTTTCCCTTCATTTAGGCCCATGTCGCCCATACATTGTACTTGCACAGTATACAATGTTATCCCTAAAATAATTTGTATAAAATGGCGCGTCATCATTTTTGTTGTTCAAGTTTTTACCTTGCGGTCTGTATGTATGCTTGTCTTTGGTGTAATATGTGTTTAAAAATAAAGAACTCAAATTATATGAGTACAAAGGTCTTAAATAATGATTAACGTTTGTAACGTGCTCCTTTCCCTTCATTTAGGCCCATGTCGCCCATACATTGTACTTGCACAGTATACAATGTTATCCCTAAAATAATTTGTATAAAATGGCGCGTCATCATTTTTGTTGTTTAAGTTTTTTCCTTGCGGTGTGTGTATGATAATCTTTGATGTAATATTTTGTAAAAACAAAAAAAATAAAATAAAATGAATACAAAGGTCTTAAATAATACCTAGCATTTGTAACGTGTTCCTTTCCCGTCATTTAGGCCTGTCGCCCATACATTATACTTGCAGAGTATACAATATTATTCCTAAAATTATTTGTATAAAATGGCGCGTCATCATTCTTGTTGTTCAAGTTATATGTATGGTAATCTTTGATGTAATATGTGGTAAAACAAAAAAACTAAAATTAGATGAGTACAAAGGTTTAACATTTGTAACGTGTGCCTTTCCCGTCGTTTAGGCCCATGTTATCCTTAAATTGATTCGTATAAAATGGCGCGTCATTTTTGTTGTTTAAGTTTTTCCCTTGCGGTCTGTATGTATGATTATCTTTGATGTAATATGTTGTAAAACAAAACAAATAAAATTAGATGAGTACAAAGGTCTTAAATAATGGTGAACATTTGTAACGTGCTCCTTTCCCGTCATTTAAGCCCATGTCGCCCATACATTGTACTTGCAGAGTATACAATGTTATCCCTAAAATAATTTGTATAGAATGCACGTCATCATTTTTGTTATTCAAGTTTTTACCTTGCGGTCTGTATGTATTATTGTCTTTGGTGTAATATGTGTTTAAAAATAAAGAACTAAAATTAGATGAGTACAAAGGTCTTAAATAATGATTAACATTTTCAAGGTGCTCCTTTCCCGTCATTTAGGCCCCTGTCGCCCATGTAACCATAGGCGGACCCCCCCCCCCCCACTATTTTAGGTGGTGTATTATACAAAAAAAATCAATCAATTAATTAAAGAAACAAATAAAATAAATGAACAAAATGTGAAGGTGTATTGGGGAAATGGCAATTATACACATCGATACGTCATTACGTACTACGTGTAAAACTCGTCGGCCAGTACGTGTTGAGGTCTGCATGTATGATTATCTTTGATGTAATATGTTGTAAAACAAAACAAATAACATTAGATGAGTACAAAGGTCTTAAATAATGGTGAACATTTGTAACGTGCTCCTTTCCCGTCATTTCGGCCCCTGTCGCCCATGTAACCATGGGCGAACCCCCCCCCCCCCCCCCACTATCTTAGGTCGTGTATTATACAAAAAAAATCAATCAATCAATTAAAGAAACAAATAAAATAAATGAACAAAATGTGAAGGTGTATTGGGGAAATGGCAATTATACACATCGATACGTCATTACGTACTACGTTTAAGACTCGTCGGCCAGTACGTGTTGCGGTTTGTATGTATGATTATCTTTGATGTAATATGTTGTAAAACAAAACAAATAAAATTAGATGAGTACAAAGGTCTTAAATAATGGTGAACATTTGTAACGTGCTCCTTTTTCGTCATTTAGGCCCATGTCGCCCGTACATTGTACTTGCAGAATATACAATGTTATCCCTAAAATAATTTGTATAAAATGCACGTCATCATTTTTGTTGTTCAAATTTTTACCTTGCGGTCTGCATGTATGATTGTCTTTGGTGTAATATGTGTTTAAAAATAAATAACTAAAATTATATGAGTACAAAGGTCTTAAATAATGGTGAACATTTGTAACGTGCTCCTTTCCCTTCATTTAGGCCCATGTCGCCATACATTGTACTTGCACAGTATACAATGTTATCCCTAAAATAATTTGTATAAAATGCACGTCATCATTTTTGTTGTTCAAGTTTTTCCCTTGCGGTCTGTATCTATGATTGTCTTTGGTGTAATATGTGTTTAAAATTAGATGAGTACAAAGGTCTTAAATAATGATTAACGTTTGTAACGTGCTCCTTTCCCTTCATTTAGGCCCATGTCGCCCATACATTGTACTTGCACAGTATACAATGTTATCCCTAAAATAATTTGTATAAAATGGCGCGTCATCATTTTTGTTGTTCAAGTTTTTACCTTGCGGTCTGTATGTATGCTTGTCTTTGGTGTAATATGTGTTTAAAAATAAAGAACTCAAATTATATGAGTACAAAGGTCTTAAATAATGATTAACGTTTGTAACGTGCTCCTTTCCCTTCATTTAGGCCCATGTCGCCCATACATTGTACTTGCACAGTATACAATGTTATCCCTAAAATAATTTGTATAAAATGGCGCGTCATCATTTTTGTTGTTTAAGTTTTTTCCTTGCGGTGTGTGTATGATAATCTTTGATGTAATATTTTGTAAAAACAAAAAAAATAAAATAAAATGAATACAAAGGTCTTAAATAATACCTAGCATTTGTAACGTGTTCCTTTCCCGTCATTTAGGCCTGTCGCCCATACATTATACTTGCAGAGTATACAATATTATTCCTAAAATTATTTGTATAAAATGGCGCGTCATCATTCTTGTTGTTCAAGTTATATGTATGGTAATCTTTGATGTAATATGTGGTAAAACAAAAAAACTAAAATTAGATGAGTACAAAGGTTTAACATTTGTAACGTGTGCCTTTCCCGTCGTTTAGGCCCATGTTATCCTTAAATTGATTCGTATAAAATGGCGCGTCATTTTTGTTGTTTAAGTTTTTCCCTTGCGGTCTGTATGTATGATTATCTTTGATGTAATATGTTGTAAAACAAAACAAATAAAATTAGATGAGTACAAAGGTCTTAAATAATGGTGAACATTTGTAACGTGCTCCTTTCCCGTCATTTAAGCCCATGTCGCCCATACATTGTACTTGCAGAGTATACAATGTTATCCCTAAAATAATTTGTATAGAATGCACGTCATCATTTTTGTTATTCAAGTTTTTACCTTGCGGTCTGTATGTATTATTGTCTTTGGTGTAATATGTGTTTAAAAATAAAGAACTAAAATTAGATGAGTACAAAGGTCTTAAATAATGATTAAAATTTTCAAGGTGCTCCTTTCCCGTCATTTAGGCCCCTGTCGCCCATGTAACCATAGGCGGACCCCCCCCCCCCCACTATTTTAGGTGGTGTATTATACAAAAAAAATAAATCAATTAATTAAAGAAACAAATAAAATAAATGAACAAAATGTGAAGGTGTATTGGGGAAATGGCAATTATACACATCGATACGTCATTACGTACTACGTGTAAAACTCGTCGGCCAGTACGTGTTGAGGTCTGCATGTATGATTATCTTTGATGTAATATGTTGTAAAACAAAACAAATAACATTAGATGAGTACAAAGGTCTTAAATAATGGTGAACATTTGTAACGTGCTCCTTTCCCGTCATTTCGGCCCCTGTCGCCCATGTAACCATGGGCGAACCCCCCCCCCCCCCCCCACTATCTTAGGTCGTGTATTATACAAAAAAAATCAATCAATCAATTAAAGAAACAAATAAAATAAATGAACAAAATGTGAAGGTGTATTGGGGAAATGGCAATTATACACATCGATACGTCATTACGTACTACGTTTAAGACTCGTCGGCCAGTACGTGTTGCGGTTTGTATGTATGATTATCTTTGATGTAATATGTTGTAAAACAAAACAAATAAAATTAGATGAGTACAAAGGTCTTAAATAATGGTGAACATTTGTAACGTGCTCCTTTTTCGTCATTTAGGCCCATGTCGCCCGTACATTGTACTTGCAGAATATACAATGTTATCCCTAAAATAATTTGTATAAAATGCACGTCATCATTTTTGTTGTTCAAATTTTTACCTTGCGGTCTGCATGTATGATTGTCTTTGGTGTAATATGTGTTTAAAAATAAATAACTAAAATTATATGAGTACAAAAGTCTTAAATAATGGTGAACATTTGTAACGTGCTCCTTTCCCTTCATTTAGGCCCATGTCGCCATACATTGTACTTGCACAGTATACAATGTTATCCCTAAAATAATTTGTATAAAATGCACGTCATCATTTTTGTTGTTCAAGTTTTTCCCTTGCGGTCTGTATCTATGATTGTCTTTGGTGTAATATGTGTTTAAAATTAGATGAGTACAAAGTTCTTGAATAATGATTAACATTTTTAACGTGCTCCTTTCCCGTCATTTAGGCCCCTGTCGCCCATACATTGTACTTGCAGAGTATACAATGTTATCCCTAAAATGATTTGTATAAAATGGCGCGTCATCATTTTTGTTGTTCAAGTTTTTACCTTGCGGTCTGTATGTATAATTGTCTTTGGTGTAATATGTGTTTAAAATGAGATGAGTACAAAGTTCTTGAATAATGATTAACATTTTTAACGTGCTCCTTTCCCGTCATTTAGGCCCCTGTCGCCCATACATTGTACTTGCAGAGTATGCAATGTTATCCCTAAAATAATTTGTATAAAATGCACGTCATCATTTTTGTTGTTCAAGTTTTTCCCTTGCGGGCTGTATGTATGATTGTATTTGGTGTAATATGTGTTTAAAAATGAAGAACTCAAATTATATGAGTACAAAGGTCTTAAATAATGATTAACGTTTGTAACGTGCTCCTTTCCCTTCATTTAGGCCCATGTCGCCCTGACATTGTACTTGCGGAGTATACAATGTTATCCCTAAAATAATTTGTATAAAATGCACGTTATCATTTTTGTTTTCAAGTTTTTCCCTTGCGGTCTGTATGTATGATTGTCTTTGGTGTAATATGTGTTTAAAATTAGATGAGTACAAAGTTCTTGAATAATAAATAACATATGTAACGTGCTCCTTTCCCGTCATTTAGGCCCCTGTCGCCCATACATTGTACTTGCACAGTATACAATGTTATCCCTAAAATAATTTGTATAAAATGCACGTCATCATTTTTGTTATTTAAGTTTTTCCCTTGCGGTCTGTATGTATGATTTTCTTTGGTGTAATATGTGTTTAAAAATAAAGAACTACAATTATATGAGTACAAAGGTCTTAAATAATGATTAACGTTTGTAACGTGCTCCTTTCCCTTCATTTAGGCCCATGTCGCCCATACATTGTACTTGCAGAGTATACAATGTTATCCCTAAAATAATTTGTATAAAATGCACGTCATCATTTTTGTTTTCAAGTTTTTACCTTGCGGTCTGTATGTATGATTTTCTTTGGTGTAATATGTGTTTTAAAATGAAGAACTCAAATTATATGAGTACAAAGGTCTTAAATTATGATTAACGTTTGTAACGTGCTCCTTTCCCTTCATTTGGCCCATGTCACCCATACATTGTACTTGCACAGTATACAATGTTATCCCTAAAATAATTTGTGTAAAATGCACGTCATCATTTTTGTTGTTCAAGTTTTTCCCTTGCGGTTTGTATGTATGATTGTCTTTGGTGTAATATGTGTTTAAAATTAGATGAGTACAAAGTTCTTGAATAATGAATAACATATGTAACGTGCTCCTTTCCCGTCATTTCGGCCCCTGTCGCCCATACATTGTACTTGCACAGTATACAATGTTATCCCTAAAATAATTGGTATAAAATGGCGCGTCATCATTTTTGTCGTTCAAGTTTTTCCCTTGCGGTCTGTATGTATGATTGTCTTTGGTGTAATATCTGTTAAAAAATAAAGAACTCAAATTATATGAGTACAAAGGTCTTAAATAATGATTAACATTTTTAACGTGCTCCTTTCCCGTCATTTAGGCCCCTGTCGCCCATACATTGTACTTGCAGAGTATACAATGTTATCCCTAAAATAATTTGAATAAAATGGCGCGTCATCATTTTTGTTGTTCAAGTTTTTCCCTTGCGGTCTGTATGTATGATTGTCTATGGTGTAATATGTGTCAAAAAATAAAGAACTCAAATTATATGAGTACAAAGGTCTTAAAAAATGATTAACATTTTTAACGTGCTCCTTTCCCGTCATTTAAGCCCCTGTCGCCCATACATTGTACATGCAGAGTATACAATGTTATCCCTAAAATAATTTGTATAAAATGGCGCGTCATCATTTTTGTTGTTCAAGTTTTCACCTTGCGGTCTGTATGTATGATTGTCTTTGGTGTAATATGTGTTTAAAAATGAAGAACTACAATTATATGAGTACAAAGGTCTTAAATAATGATTAACGTTTGTAACGTGCTCCTTTCCCTTCATTTAGGCCCATGTCGCCCATACATTGTACTTGCAGAGTATACAATGTTATCCCTAAAATAATTTGTATAAAATGCACGTCATCATTTTTGTTTTCAAGTTTTTACCTTGCGGTCTGTATGTATGATTTTCTTTGGTGTAATATGTGTTTTAAAATGAAGAACTCAAATTATATGAGTACAAAGGTCTTAAATTATGAGTAACGTTTGTAACGTGCTCCTTTCCCTTCATTTTGCCCATGTCACCCATACATTGTACTTGCACAGTATTCAATGTTATCCCTAAAATAATTTGTGTAAAATGCACGTCATCATTTTTGTTGTTCAAGTTTTTCCCTTGCAGTTTGTATGTATGATTGTCTTTGGTGTAATATGTGTTTAAAATTAGATGAGTACAAAGTTCTTGAATAATGATTAACATTTGTAACGTGCTCCTTTCCCGTCATTTAGGCCCCTGTCGCCCATACATTGTACTTGCACAGTATACAATGTTATCCCTAAAATAATTTGTATAAAATGCACGTCATCATTTTTGTTGTTCAAGTTTTTACCTTGCGGTCTGTATGTATGATTGTCTTTGGTGTAATATGTGTTTAAAAATAAAGAACTCAAATTATATGAGTACAAAGGTCTTAAATAATGGTGAATATTTGTAACGTGCTCCTTTCCCGTCATTTAGGCCCATGTCGCCAATACATTGTACTTGCAGAGTATACAATGTTATCCCTAAAATAATTTGTATAAAATGGCGCGTCATCATTTTTGTTGTTCAAGTTATATGTATGGTAATCTTTGATGTAATATGTCGTAAAACAAAAAAACTAAAATTAGATGAGTACAAAGGTTTAACATTTGTAACGTGTTCCTTTCCCGTCGTTTAGGCCCATGTTATCCCTAAATTGATTCGTATAAAATGGCGCGTAATTTTTGTTGTTTAAGTTTTTCCCTTGCGGTCTGTATGTATGATTATCTTTGATGTAATATGTTGTAAAACAAAACAAATAAAATTAGGTGAGTACAAAGGTCTTAAATAATGGTGAACATTTGTAACGTGCTCCTTTCCCGTCATTTAGGCCCATGTCACCCATACATTGTACTTGCAGAGTATACAATGTTATCTGTAAAATAATTTGTATAAAATGCACGTCATTTTTGTTGTTCAAGTTTTTACCTTGCGGTCTGTATGTATGATTGTCTTTGGTGTAATATGTGTTTAAAAATGAAGAACTCAAATTATATGAGTACAAAGGTCTTAAATAATGATTAACGTTTGTAACGTGCTCCTTTCCCTTCATTTAGGCCCATGTCGCCCATACATTGTACATGCAGAGTATACAATGTTATCCCTAAAATAATTTGTATAAAATGCACGTCATCATTTTTGTTATTCAAGTTTTTCCCTTCCGGTCTGTATGTATGATTGTCTTTGGTGTAATATGTGTTTGAAAATGAAGAACTCAAATTATATGAGTACACAGGTCTTAAATAATGATTAACGTTTGTAACGTGCTCCTTTCCCTTCATTTAGGCCACTGTCGCCCATACATTGTACTTGCAGAGTATACAATGTTATCCCTAAAATAATTTGTATAAAATGCACGTCATCATTTTTGTTATTTAAGTTTTTCCCTTGCGGTCTGTATGTATGATTGTCTTTGGTGTAATATGTGTTTAAAAATGAAGAACTCAAATTATATGAGTACAAAGGTCTTAAATAATGATTAACGTTTGTAACGTGCTCCTTTCCCTTCATTTAGGCCCATGTCGCCCATACATTGTACTTGCAGAGTATACAATGTTATCCCTAAAATAATTTGTATAAAATGCACGTCATCATTTTTGTTATTTAAGTTTTTCCCTTGCGGTCTGTATGTATGATTGTCTTTGGTGTAATATGTGTTTAAAAATGAAGAACTCAAATTATATGAGTACAAAGGTCTTAAATAATGGTGAACATTTGTAACGTGCTCCTTTCCCGTCATTTAGGCCCATGTCACCCATACATTGTACTTGCAGAGTATACAATGTTATCCGTAAAATAATTTGTATAAAATGCACGTCATTTTTGTTGTTCAAGTTTTTCCCTTGCGGTCTGTATGTATGATTGTCTTTGGTGTAATATGTGTTTAAAAATAAGGAACTAAAATTAGATGAGTAAAAAGGTCTTAAATAATGATTAACATTTTTAACGTGCTCCTTTCCCGTCATTTAGGCCCCTGTCACCCATACATTGTACATGCAGAGTATACAATGTTATCCCTAAAATAATTTGTATAAAATGCACGTCATCATTTTTGTTTTCAAGTTTTTCCCTTCCGGTCTGTATGTATGATTGTCTTTGGTGTAATATGTGTTTAAAATTAGATGAGTACAAAGTTCTTGAATAATGAATAACATATGTAACGTGCTCCTTTCCCGTCATTTAGGCCCCTGTCGCCCGTACATTGTACTTGCAGAGTATACAATGTTATCCCTAAAATAATTTGTATGAAATGGCGCGTCATCATTTTTGTCGTTCAAGTTTTTACCTTGCGGTCTGTATGTATAATTGTCTTTGGTCTAATATGTGTTTGAAAATGAAGAACTACAATTATATGAGTACAAAGGTCTTAAATAATGATTAACGTTTGTAACGTGCTCCTTTCCCTTCATTTAGGCCCATGTCGCCCATACATTGTACTTGCAGAGTATACAATGTTATCCCTAAAATTATTTGTATGAAATGGCGCGTCATCATTTTTGTTGTTCAAGTTTTTACCTTGCGGTCTGTATGTATAATTGTCTTTGGTGTAATATGTGTTTAAAATTAGATGAGTACAAAGTTCTTGAATAATGAATAACATATGTAACGTGCTCCTTTCGCGTCATTTAGGCCCCTGTCGCCCATACATTGTACTTGCAGAGTATGCAATGTTATCCCTAAAATAATTTGTATAAAATGGCGCGTCATCATTTTTGTTATTTAAGTTTTTCCCTTGCGGTCTGTATGTATGATTGTCTTTGGTGTAATATGTGTTTAAAAATGAAGAACTCAAATTATATGAGTACAAAGGTCTTAAATAATGATTAACGTTTGTAACGTGCTCCTTTCCCTTCATTTAGGCCCATGTCGCCCATACATTGTACTTGCAGAGTATACAATGTTATCCCTAAAATAATTTGTATAAAATGCACGTCATCATTTTTGTTGTTCAAGTTTTTCCCTTGCGGTCTGTATGTATGATTGTCTTTGGTGTAATATCTGTTAAAAAATAAAGAACTCAAATTATATGAGTAAAAAGGTCTTAAATAATGATTAACATTTTTAACGTGCTCCTTTCCCGTCATTTCGGCCCCTGTCGCCCATACATTGTACTTGCAGAGTATACAATGTTATCCCTAAAATAATTTATATAAAATGGCGCGTCATCATTTTTGTTGTTCAAGTTTTTCCCTTGCGGTCTGTATGTATGATTGTCTTTGGTGTAATATGTGTTTGAAAATGAAGAACTCAAATTATATGAGTACACAGGTCTTAAATAATGATTAACGTTTGTAACGTGCTCCTTTCCCTTCATTTAGGCCCATGTCGCCCATACATTGTACTTGCAGAGTATACAATGTTATCCCTAAAATAATTTGTATAAAATGCACGTCATCATTTTTGTTGTTCAAGTTTTTCCCTTCCGGTCTGTATGTATGATTGTCTTTGGTGTAATATGTGTTTAAAATTAGATGAGTACAAAGTTCTTGAATAATGAATAACATATGTAACGTGCTCCTTTCCCGTCATTTAGGCCCCTGTCGCCCATTTATTGTACTTGCAGAGTATACAATGTTATCCCTAAAATTATTTGTATGAAATGGCGCGTCATCATTTTTGTTGTTCAAGTTTTTACCTTGCGGTCTGTATGTATAATTGTCTTTGGTGTAATATGTGTTTAAAATTGGATGAGTACAAAGTTCTTGCATAATGAATAACATATGTAACGTGCTCCTTTCCCGTCATTTAGGCCCCTGTCGCCCATACATAGTACTTGCACAGTATACAATGTTATCCCTAAAATAATTTGTATAAAATGCACGTCATCATTTTTGTTATTTAAGTTTTTCCCTTGCGGTCTGTATGTATGATTGTCTTTGGTGTAATATGTGTTTAAAAATGAAGAACTCAAATTATATGAGTACAAAGGTCTTAAATAATGATTAACGTTTGTAACGTGCTCCTTTCCCTTTATTTAGGCCCATGTCGCCCTGACATTGTACTTGCGGAGTATACAATGTTATCCCTAAAATAATATGTATAAAATGGCGCGTCATCATTTTTGTTGTTCAAGTTTTTCCCTTGCGGTCTGTATGTATGATTGTCTTTGGTGTAATATGTGTTTGAAAATGAAGAACTCAAATTATATGAGTACACAGGTCTTAAATAATGATTAACGTTTGTAACGTGCTCCTTTCCCTTCATTTAGGCCCATGTCGCCCTGACATTGTACTTGCGGAGTATACAATGTTATCCCTAAAATAATTTGTATAAAATGCACGTTATCATTTTTGTTTTCAAGTTTTTCCCTTGCGGTCTGTATGTATGATTGTCTTTGGTGTAATATGTGTTTAAAATTAGATGAGTACAAAGTTCTTGAATAATGAATAACATTTGTAACGTGCTCCTTTCCCGTCATTTAGGCCCCTGTCGCCCATACATTGTACTTGCAGAGTATACAATGTTATCCCTAAAATAATTTGTATAAAATGCACGTCATCATTTTTGTTGTTCAAGTTTTTCCCTTGCGGTCTGTATGTATGATTTTCTTTGGTGTAATATGTGTTTAAAAATAAAGAACTACAATTATATGAGTACAAAGGTCTTAAATAATGATTAACGTTTGTAACGTGCTCCTTTCCCTTCATTTAGGCCCATGTCGCCCATACATTGTACTTGCAGAGTATACAATGTTATCCCTAAAATAATTTGTATAAAATGCACGTCATCATTTTTGTTTTCAAGTTTTTACCTTGCGGTCTCTATGTATGATTTTCTTTGGTGTAATATGTGTTTTAAAATGAAGAACTCAAATTATATGAGTTCAAAGGTCTTAAATTATGATTAACGTTTGTAACGTGCTCCTTTCCCTTCATTTGGCCCATGTCACCCATACATTGTACTTGCACAGTATACAATGTTATCCCTAAAATAATTTGTGTAAAATGCACGTCATCATTTTTGTTGTTCAAGTTTTTCCCTTGCGGTTTGTATGTATGATTGTCTTTGGTGTAATATGTGTTTAAAATTAGATGAGTACAAAGTTCTTGAATAATAATTAACATTTGTAACGTGCTCCTTTCCCGTCATTTAGGCCCCTGTCGCCCATACATTGTACTTGCAGAGTATACAATGTTATCCCTAAAATAATTTGTATGAAATGGCGCGTCATCATTTTTGTCGTTCAAGTTTTTACCTTGCGGTCTGTATGTATGATTGTCTTTGGTCTAATATGTGTTTGAAAATGAAGAACTCAAATTATATGAGTACACAGGTCTTAAATAATGATTAACGTTTGTAACGTGCTCCTTTCCCTTCATTTAGGCCCATGTCGCCCATACATTGTACTTGCAGAGTATACAATGTTATCCCTAAAATTATTTGTATGAAATGGCGCGTCATCATTTTTGTTGTTCAAGTTTTTACCTTGCGGTCTGTATGTATAATTGTCTTTGGTGTAATATGTGTTTAAAATTAGATGAGTACAAAGTTCTTGAATAATGAATAACATATGTAACGTGCTCCTTTCCCGTCATTTAGGCCCCTGTCGCCCATACATTGTACTTGCAGAGTATACAATGTTATCCCTAAAATGATTTGTATAAACTGCACGTCATCATTTTTGTTATTTAAGTTTTTCCCTTGCGGTCTGTATGTATGATTGTCTTTGGTGTAATATGTGTTTAAAAATGAAGAACTCAAATTATATGAGTACAAAGGTCTTAAATAATGATTAACGTTTGTAACGTGCTCCTTTCCCTTCATTTAGGCCCATGTCGCCCATACATTGTACTTGCAGAGTATACAATGTTATCCCTAAAATAATTTGTATAAAATGCACGTCATCATTTTTGTTGTTCAAGTTTTTCCCTTGCGGTCTGTATGTATGATTGTCTTTGGTGTAATATCTGTTAAAAAATAAAGAACTCAAATTATATGAGTACAAAGGTCTTAAATAATGATTAACATTTTTAACGTGCTCCTTTCCCTTCATTTAGGCCCCTGTCGCCCATACATTGTACTTGCAGAGTATACAATGTTATCCCTAAAATAATTTGTATAAAATGGCGCGTCATCATTTTTGTTGTTCAAGTTTTTCCCTTGCGGTCTGTATGTATGATTGTCTTTGGTGTAATATGTGTTTGAAAATGAAGAACTCAAATTATATGAGTACACAGGTCTTAAATAATGATTAACGTTTGTAACGTGCTCCTTTCCCTTCATTTAGGCCCATGTCGCCCATACATTGTACTTGCAGAGTATACAATGTTATCCCTAAAATTATTTGTATGAAATGGCGCGTCATCATTTTTGTTGTTCAAGTTTTTACCTTGCGGTCTGTATGTATAATTGTCTTTGGTGTAATATGTGTTTAAAATTAGATGAGTACAAAGTTCTTGAATAATGAATAACATATGTAACGTGCTCCTTTCCCTTCATTTAGGCCCCTGTCGCCCATACATTGTACTTGCAGAGTATACAATGTTATCCCTAAAATAATTTGTATAAAATGCACGTCATCATTTTTGTTGTTCAAGTTTTTCCCTTGCGGTCTGTATGTATGATTGTCTTTGGTGTAATATGTGTTGAAAAATAAAGAACTACAATTATATGAGTACAAAGGTCTTAAATAATGATTAACGTTTGTAACGTGCTCCTTTCCCTTCATTTAGGCCCATGTCGCCCATACATTGTACTTGCAGAGTATACAATGTTATCCCTAAAATAATTTGTATAAAATGCACGTCATCATTTTTGTTTTCAAGTTTTTACCTTGCGGTCTGTATGTATGATTTTCTTTGGTGTAATATGTGTTTTAAAATGAAGAACTCAAATTATATGAGTACAAAGGTCTTAAATTATGATTAACGTTTGTAACGTGCTCCTTTCCCTTCATTTGGCCCATGTCACCCATACATTGTACTTGCACAGTATACAATGTTATCCCTAAAATAATTTGTGTAAAATGCACGTCATCATTTTTGTTTTCAAGTTTTTCCCTTGCGGTTTGTATGTATGATTGTCTTTGGTGTAATATGTGTTTAAAATTAGATGAGTACAAAGGTCTTAAATAATGATTAACATTTTTAACGTGCTCCTTTCCCGTCATTTAGGCCCCTGTCACCCATACATTGTACTTGCAGAGTATACAATGTTATCCCTAAAATAATTTGAATAAAATGGCGCGTCATCATTTTTGTTGTTCAAGTTTTTCCCTTGCGGTCTGTATGTATGATTGTCTATGGTGTAATATGTGTCAAAAAATAAAGAACTCAAATTATATGAGTACAAAGGTCTTAAAAAATGATTAACATTTTTAACGTGCTCCTTTCCCGTCATTTAGGCCCCTGTCGCCCATACATTGTACTTGCAGAGTATACAATGTTATCCCTAAAATAATTTGTATAAAATGGCGCGTCATCATTTTTGTTTTCAAGTTTTTACCTTGCGGTCTGTATGTATGATTGTCTTTGGTGTAATATGTGTTTAAAAATGAAGAACTACAATTATATGAGTACAAAGGTCTTAAATAATGATTAACGTTTTTAACGTGCTCCTTTCCCTTCATTTAGGCCCATATCGCCCATACATTGTACTTGCAGAGTATACAATGTTATCCCTAAAATAATTTGTATAAAATGCACGTCATCGTTTTTGTTTTCAAGTTTTTACCTTGCGGTCTGTATGTATGATTTTCTTTGGTGTAATATGTGTTTTAAAATGAAGAACTCAAATTATATGAGTACAAAGGTCTTAAATTATGATTAACGTTTGTAACGTGCTCCTTTCCCTTCATTTGGCCCATGTCACCCATACATTGTACTTGCACAGTATACAATGTTATCCCTAAAATAATTTGTGTAAAATGCACGTCATCATTTTTGTTGTTCAAGTTTTTCCCTTGCAGTTTGTATGTATGATTGTCTTTGGTGTAATATGTGTTTAAAATTAGATGAGTACAAAGTTCTTGAATAATGATTTACATTTGTAACGTGCTCCTTTCCCGTCATTTAGGCCCCTGTCGCCCATACATTGTACTTGCACAGTATACAAATATTGACTGCTATGAGGGGCACAGTTAAAATTATAAGCCCAAGATGATGTCAAAACCATGACTATGCCCGAAGCGAAGCTGAGGGCATAGTCATGGTTTTGACATCACCGAGGGCCTATGATTTTAACTGTGCCCCGAATATTAAGCAGTCAATATTTGTTTTATAAACCGAATGTATAGATTCTTCTCATCGATTGGTTAAAAGATTTCCTGAACTGACAAGGCCTACAAGATAGCATGTAATAGGCATGTAAATCAACACTCATTGCGCGTACAGGGATTGCGCACACACGAGCGATATCGCGCGGTGTTGAGGTTGTCTTATTATTTTCCGGGCACAGTCGATTGCCATGCCCCGGGCACAGTTAATTTTGACGTCATCTTGTTAAAAACGGGGGCACAGCTATTTCGATGACTCTACTTTTAACCAATCAGATGAGAGGAATCTATGTATGAGGTTTATAATATACAATGTTATCCCTAAAATAATTTGTATAAAATGGCGCGTCATCATTTTTGTTGTTCAAGTTTTTACCTTGCGGTCTGTATGTATGATTGTCTTTGGTGTAATATGTGTTTAAAAATAAAGAACTCAAATTATATGAGTACAAAGGTCTTAAATAATGGTGAATATTTGTAACGTGCTCCTTTCCCGTCATTTAGGGCCGTGTCGCCAGTACATTGTACTTGCAGAGTATACAATGTTATCCCTAAAATAATTTGTATAAAATGGCGCGTCATCATTTTTGTTGTTCAAGTTATATGTATGGTAATCTTTGATGTAATATGTCGTAAAACAAAAAAACTAAAATTAGATGAGTACAAAGGTTTAACATTTGTAACGTGTTCCTTTCCCGTCGTTTAGGCCCATGTTATCCCTAAATTGATTCGTATAAAATGGCGCGTCATTTTTGTTGTTTAAGTTTTTCCCTTGCGGTCTGTATGTATGATTATCTTTGATGTAATATGTTGTAAAACAAAACAAATAAAATTAGGTGAGTACAAAGGTCTTAAATAATGGTGAACATTTGTAACGTGCTCCTTTCCCGTCATTTAGGCCCATGTCACCCATACATTGTACTTGCAGAGTATACAATGTTATCCCTAAAATAATTTGTATAAAATGGCGCGTCATCATTTTTGTTATTCAAGTTTTTCCCTTGCGGTCTGTATGTATGATTGTCTTTGGTGTAATATGTGTTTGAAAATGAAGAACTCAAATTATATGAGTACACAGGTCTTAAATAATGATTAACGTTTGTAACGTGCTCCTTTCCCTTCATTTAGGCCACTGTCGCCCATACATTGTACTTGCAGAGTATACAATGTTATCCCTAAAATAATTTGTATAAAATGGCGCGTCATCATTTTTGTTATTCAAGTTTTTCCCTTGCGGTCTGTATGTATGATTGTCTTTGGTGTAATATGTGTTTAAAAATGAAGAACTCAAATTATATGAGTACAAAGGTCTTAAATAATGATTAACGTTTGTAACGTGCTCCTTTCCCTTCATTTAGGCCCATGTCGCCCATACATTGTACTTGCAGAGTATACAATGTTATCCCTAAAATAATTTGTATAAAATGCACGTCATCATTTTTGTTATTTAAGTTTTTCCCTTGCGGTCTGTATATATGATTGTCTTTGGTGTAATATGTGTTTAAAAATGAAGAACTCAAATTATATGAGTACAAAGGTCTTAAATAATGGTGAACATTTGTAACGTGCTCCTTTCCCGTCATTTAGGCCCATGTCACCCATACATTGTACTTGCAGAGTATACAATGTTATCCGTAAAATAATTTGTATAAAATGCACGTCATTTTTGTTGTTCAAGTTTTTACCTTGCGGTCTGTATGTATGATTGTCTTTGGTGTAATATGTGTTTAAAAATAAGGAACTAAAATTAGATGAGTAAAAAGGTCTTAAATAATGATTAACATTTTTAACGTGCTCCTTTCCCGTCATTTAGGCCCCTGTCACCCATACATTGTACATGCAGAGTATACAATGTTATCCCTAAAATAATTTGTATAAAATGCACGTCATCATTTTTGTTTTCAAGTTTTTCCCTTCCGGTCTGTATGTATGATTGTCTTTGGTGTAATATGTGTTTAAAATTAGATGAGTACACAGGTCTTAAATAATGATTAACGTTTGTAACGTGCTCCTTTCCCTTCATTTAGGCCCATGTCGCCCATACATTGTACTTGCAGAGTATACAATGTTATCCCTAAAATTATTTGTATGAAATGGCGCGTCATCATTTTTGTTGTTCAAGTTTTTACCTTGCGGTCTGTATGTATAATTGTCTTTGGTGTAATATGTGTTTAAAATTAGATGAGTACAAAGTTCTTGAATAATGAATAACATATGTAACGTGCTCCTTTCCCGTCATTTAGGCCCCTGTCGCCCATACATTGTACTTGCAGAGTATACAATGTTATCCCTAAAATGATTTGTATAAAATGCACGTCATCATTTTTGTTATTTAAGTTTTTCCCTTGCGGTCTGTATGTATGATTATCTTTGGTGTAATATGTGTTTAAAAATGAAGAACTCAAATTATATGAGTACAAAGGTCTTAAATAATGATTAACGTTTGTAACGTGCTCCTTTCCCTTCATTTAGGCCCATGTCGCCCATACATTGTACTTGCAGAGTATACAATGTTATCCCTAAAATAATTTGTATAAAATGCACGTCATCATTTTTGTTGTTCAAGTTTTTCCCTTGCGGTCTGTATGTATGATTGTCTTTGGTGTAATATCTGTTAAAAAATAAAGAACTCAAATTATATGAGTACAAAGGTCTTAAATAATGATTAACATTTTTAACGTGCTCCTTTCCCTTCATTTAGGCCCATGTCGCCCATACATTGTACTTGCAGAGTATACAATGTTATCCCTAAAATAATTTGTATAAAATGGCGCGTCATCATTTTTGTTGTTCAAGTTTTTCCCTTGCGGTCTGTATGTATGATTGTCTTTGGTGTAATATGTGTTTGAAAATGAAGAACTCAAATTATATGAGTACACAGGTCTTAAATAATGATTAACGTTTGTAACGTGCTCCTTTCCCTTCATTTAGGCCCATGTCGCCCATACATTGTACTTGCAGAGTATACAATGTTATCCCTAAAATTATTTGTATGAAATGGCGCGTCATCATTTTTGTTGTTCAAGTTTTTACCTTGCGGTCTGTATGTATAATTGTCTTTGGTGTAATATGTGTTTAAAATTAGATGAGTACAAAGTTCTTGAATAATGAATAACATATGTAACGTGCTCCTTTCCCTTCATTTAGGCCCCTGTCGCCCATACATTGTACTTGCAGAGTATACAATGTTATCCCTAAAATAATTTGTATAAAATGCACGTCATCATTTTTGTTGTTCAAGTTTTTCCCTTGCGGTCTGTATGTATGATTGTCTTTGGTGTAATATGTGTTGAAAAATAAAGAACTACAATTATATGAGTACAAAGGTCTTAAATAATGATTAACGTTTGTAACGTGCTCCTTTCCCTTCATTTAGGCCCATGTCGCCCATACATTGTACTTGCAGAGTATACAATGTTATCCCTAAAATAATTTGTATAAAATGCACGTCATCATTTTTGTTTTCAAGTTTTTACCTTGCGGTCTGTATGTATGATTTTCTTTGGTGTAATATGTGTTTTAAAATGAAGAACTCAAATTATATGAGTACAAAGGTCTTAAATTATGATTAACGTTTGTAACGTGCTCCTTTCCCTTCATTTGGCCCATGTCACCCATACATTGTACTTGCACAGTATACAATGTTATCCCTAAAATAATTTGTGTAAAATGCACGTCATCATTTTTGTTTTCAAGTTTTTCCCTTGCGGTTTGTATGTATGATTGTCTTTGGTGTAATATGTGTTTAAAATTAGATGAGTACAAAGGTCCTAAATAATGATTAACATTTTTAACGTGCTCCTTTCCCGTCATTTAGGCCCCTGTCACCCATACATTGTACTTGCAGAGTATACAATGTTATCCCTAAAATAATTTGAATAAAATGGCGCGTCATCATTTTTGTTGTTCAAGTTTTTCCCTTGCGGTCTGTTTGTATGATTGTCTATGGTGTAATATGTGTCAAAAAATAAAGAACTCAAATTATATGAGTACAAAGGTCTTAAAAAATGATTAACATTTTTAACGTGCTCCTTTCCCGTCATTTAGGCCCCTGTCGCCCATACATTGTACTTGCAGAGTATACAATGTTATCCCTAAAATAATTTGTATAAAATGGCGCGTCATCATTTTTGTTGTTCAAGTTTTCACCTTGCGGTCTGTATGTATGATTGTCTTTGGTGTAATATGTGTTTAAAAATGAAGAACTACAATTATATGAGTACAAAGGTCTTAAATAATGATTAACGTTTTTAACGTGCTCCTTTCCCTTCATTTAGGCCCATATCGCCCATACATTGTACTTGCAGAGTATACAATGTTATCCCTAAAATAATTTGTATAAAATGCACGTCATCATTTTTGTTTTCAAGTTTTTACCTTGCGGTCTGTATGTATGATTTTCTTTGGTGTAATATGTGTTTTAAAATGAAGAACTCAAATTATATGAGTACAAAGGTCTTAAATTATGATTAACGTTTGTAACGTGCTCCTTTCCCTTCATTTGGCCCATGTCACCCATACATTGTACTTGCACAGTATACAATGTTATCCCTAAAATAATTTGTGTAAAATGCACGTCATCATTTTTGTTGTTCAAGTTTTTCCCTTGCAGTTTGTATGTATGATTGTCTTTGGTGTAATATGTGTTTAAAATTAGATGAGTACAAAGTTCTTGAATAATGATTTACATTTGTAACGTGCTCCTTTCCCGTCATTTAGGCCCCTGTCGCCCATACATTGTACTTGCACAGTATACAAATATTGACTGCTATGAGGGGCACAGTTAAAATTATAAGCCCAAGATGATGTCAAAACCATGACTATGCCCGAAGCGAAGCTGAGGGCATAGTCATGGTTTTGACATCACCGAGGGCCTATGATTTTAACTGTGCCCCGAATATTAAGCAGTCAATATTTGTTTTATAAACCGAATGTATAGATTCTTCTCATCGATTGGTTAAAAGATTTCCTGAACTGACAAGGCCTACAAGATAGCATGTAATAGGCATGTAAATCAACACTCATTGCGCGTACAGGGATTGCGCACACACGAGCGATATCGCGCGGTGTTGAGGTTGTCTTATTATTTTCCGGGCACAGTCGATTGCCATGCCCCGGGCACAGTTAATTTTGACGTCATCTTGTTAAAAACGGGGGCACAGCTATTTCGATGACTCTACTTTTAACCAATCAGATGAGAGGAATCTATGTATGAGGTTTATAATATACAATGTTATCCCTAAAATAATTTGTATAAAATGGCGCGTCATCATTTTTGTTGTTCAAGTTTTTACCTTGCGGTCTGTATGTATGATTGTCTTTGGTCTAATATGTGTTTGAAAATGAAGAACTCAAATTATATGAGTACACAGGTCTTAAATAATGATTAACGTTTGTAACGTGCTCCTTTCCCTTCATTTAGGCCCATGTCGCCCATACATTGTACTTGCAGAGTATACAATGTTATCCCTAAAATTATTTGTATGAAATGGCGCGTCATCATTTTTGTTGTTCAAGTTTTTACCTTGCGGTCTGTATGTATAATTGTCTTTGGTGTAATATGTGTTTAAAATTAGATGAGTACAAAGTTCTTGAATAATGAATAACATATGTAACGTGCTCCTTTCCCGTCATTTAGGCCCCTGTCGCCCATACATTGTACTTGCAGAGTATACAATGTTATCCCTAAAATGATTTGTATAAAATGCACGTCATCATTTTTGTTATTTAAGTTTTTCCCTTGCGGTCTGTATGTATGATTGTCTTTGGTGTAATATGTGTTTAAAAATGAAGAACTCAAATTATATGAGTACAAAGGTCTTAAATAATGATTAACGTTTGTAACGTGCTCCTTTCCCTTCATTTAGGCCCATGTCGCCCATACATTGTACTTGCAGAGTATACAATGTTATCCCTAAAATAATTTGTATAAAATGCACGTCATCATTTTTGTTGTTCAAGTTTTTCCCTTGCGGTCTGTATGTATGATTGTCTTTGGTGTAATATCTGTTAAAAAATAAAGAACTCAAATTATATGAGTACAAAGGTCTTAAATAATGATTAACATTTTTAACGTGCTCCTTTCCCTTCATTTAGGCCCCTGTCGCCCATACATTGTACTTGCAGAGTATACAATGTTATCCCTAAAATAATTTGTATAAAATGGCGCGTCATCATTTTTGCTGTTCAAGTTTTTCCCTTGCGGTCTGTATGTATGATTGTCTTTGGTGTAATATGTGTTTGAAAATGAAGAACTCAAATTATATGAGTACACAGGTCTTAAATAATGATTAACGTTTGTAACGTGCTCCTTTCCCTTCATTTAGGCCCATGTCGCCCATACATTGTACTTGCAGAGTATACAATGTTATCCCTAAAATTATTTGTATGAAATGGCGCGTCATCATTTTTGTTGTTCAAGTTTTTACCTTGCGGTCTGTATGTATAATTGTCTTTGGTGTAATATGTGTTTAAAATTAGATGAGTACAAAGTTCTTGAATAATGAATAACATATGTAACGTGCTCCTTTCCCTTCATTTAGGCCCCTGTCGCCCATACATTGTACTTGCAGAGTATACAATGTTATCCCTAAAATAATTTGTATAAAATGCACGTCATCATTTTTGTTGTTCAAGTTTTTCCCTTGCGGTCTGTATGTATGATTGTCTTTGGTGTAATATGTGTTGAAAAATAAAGAACTACAATTATATGAGTACAAAGGTCTTAAATAATGATTAACGTTTGTAACGTGCTCCTTTCCCTTCATTTAGGCCCATGTCGCCCATACATTGTACTTGCAGAGTATACAATGTTATCCCTAAAATAATTTGTATAAAATGCACGTCATCATTTTTGTTGTTCAAGTTTTCCCTTGCGGTCTGTATGTATGATTGTCTTTGGTGTAATATGTGTTGAAAAATAAAGAACTACAATTATATGAGTACAAAGGTCTTAAATAATGATTAACGTTTGTAACGTGCTCCTTTCCCTTCATTTAGGCCCATGTCGCCCATACATTGTACTTGCAGAGTATACAATGTTATCCCTAAAATAATTTGTATAAAATGCACGTCATCATTTTTGTTTTCAAGTTTTTACCTTGCGGTCTGTATGTATGATTTTCTGTGGTGTAATATGTGTTTTAAAATGAAGAACTCAAATTATATGAGTACAAAGGTCTTAAATTATGATTAACGTTTGTAACGTGCTCCTTTCCCTTCATTTGGCCCATGTCACCCATACATTGTACTTGCACAGTATACAGTGTTATCCCTAAAATAATTTGTGTAAAATGCACGTCATCATTTTTGTTTTCAAGTTTTTCCCTTGCGGTTTGTATGTATGATTGTCTTTGGTGTAATATGTGTTTAAAATTAGATGAGTACAAAGGTCTTAAATAATGATTAACATTTTTAACGTGCTCCTTTCCCGTCATTTAGGCCCCTGTCACCCATACATTGTACTTGCAGAGTATACAATGTTATCCCTAAAATAATTTGAATAAAATGGCGCGTCATCATTTTTGTTGTTCAAGTTTTTCCCTTGCGGTTTGTATGTATGATTGTCTTTGGTGTAATATGTGTTTAAAATTAGATGAGTACAAAGGTCTTAAATAATGATTAACATTTTTAACGTGCTCCTTTCCCGTCATTTAGGCCCCTGTCGCCCATACATTGTACTTGCACAGTATACAAATATTGACTGCTATGAGGGGCACAGTTAAAATTATAAGCCCAAGATGATGTCAAAACCATGACTATGCCCGAAGCGAAGCTGAGGGCATAGTCATGGTTTTGACATCACCGAGGGCCTATGATTTTAACTGTGCCCCGAATATTAAGCAGTCAATATTTGTTTTATAAACCGAATGTATAGATTCTTCTCATCGATTGGTTAAAAGATTTCCTGAACTGACAAGGCCTACAAGATAGCATGTAATAGGCATGTAAATCAACACTCATTGCGCGTACAGGGATTGCGCACACACGAGCGATATCGCGCGGTGTTGAGGTTGTCTTATTATTTTCCGGGCACAGTCGATTGCCATGCCCCGGGCACAGTTAATTTTGACGTCATCTTGTTAAAAACGGGGGCACAGCTATTTCGATGACTCTACTTTTAACCAATCAGATGAGAGGAATCTATGTATGAGGTTTATAATATACAATGTTATCCCTAAAATAATTTGTATAAAATGGCGCGTCATCATTTTTGTTGTTCAAGTTTTTACCTTGCGGTCTGTATGTATGATTGTCTTTGGTGTAATATGTGTTTAAAAATAAAGAACTCAAATTATATGAGTACAAAGGTCTTAAATAATGGTGAATATTTGTAACGTGCTCCTTTCCCGTCATTTAGGGCCGTGTCGCCAATACATTGTACTTGCAGAGTATACAATGTTATCCCTAAAATAATTTGTATAAAATGGCGCGTCATCATTTTTGTTGTTCAAGTTATATGTATGGTAATCTTTGATGTAATATGTCGTAAAACAAAAAAACTAAAATTAGATGAGTACAAAGGTTTAACATTTGTAACGTGTTCCTTTCCGGTCGTTTAGGCCCATGTTATCCCTAAATTGATTCGTATAAAATGGCGCGTCATTTTTGTTGTTTAAGTTTTTCCCTTGCGGTCTGTATGTATGATTATCTTTGATGTAATATGTTGTAAAACAAAACAAATAAAATTAGGTGAGTACAAAGGTCTTAAATAATGGTGAACATTTGTAACGTGCTCCTTTCCCGTCATTTAGGCCCATGTCACCCATACATTGTACTTGCAGAGTATACAATGTTATCCCTAAAATAATTTGTATAAAATGGCGCGTCATCATTTTTGTTATTCAAGTTTTTCCCTTGCGGTCTGTATGTATGATTGTCTTTGGTGTAATATGTGTTTGAAAATGAAGAACTCAAATTATATGAGTACACAGGTCTTAAATAATGATTAACGTTTGTAACGTGCTCCTTTCCCTTCATTTAGGCCACTGTCGCCCACACATTGTACTTGCAGAGTATACAATGTTATCCCTAAAATAATTTGTATAAAATGCACGTCATCATTTTTGTTATTTAAGTTTTTCCCTTGCGGTCTGTATGTATGATTGTCTTTGGTGTAATATGTGTTTGAAAATGAAGAACTCAAATTATATGAGTACAAAGGTCTTAAATAATGATTAACGTTTGTAACGTGCTCCTTTCCCTTCATTTAGGCCCATGTCGCCCATACATTGTACTTGCAGAGTATACAATGTTATCCCTAAAATAATTTGTATAAAATGCACGTCATCATTTTTGTTATTTAAGTTTTTCCCTTGCGGTCTGTATGTATGATTGTCTTTGGTGTAATATGTGTTTAAAAATGAAGAACTCAAATTATATGAGTACAAAGGTCTTAAATAATGGTGAACATTTGTAACGTGCTCCTTTCCCGTCATTTAGGCCCATGTCACCCATACATTGTACTTGCAGAGTATACAATGTTATCCGTAAAATAATTTGTATAAAATGCACGTCATTTTTGTTGTTCAAGTTTTTACCTTGCGGTCTGTATGTATGATTGTCTTTGGTGTAATATGTGTTTAAAAATAAGGAACTAAAATTAGATGAGTAAAAAGGTCTTAAATAATGATTAACATTTTTAACGTGCTCCTTTCCCGTCATTTAGGCCCCTGTCACCCATACATTGTACATGCAGAGTATACAATGTTATCCCTAAAATAATTTGTATAAAATGCACGTCATCATTTTTGTTTTCAAGTTTTTCCCTTCCGGTCTGTATGTATGATTGTCTTTGGTGTAATATGTGTTTAAAATTAGATGAGTACAAAGTTCTTGAATAATGAATAACATATGTAACGTGCTCCTTTCCCGTCATTTAGGCCCCTGTCGCCCGTACATTGTACTTGCAGAGTATACAATGTTATCCCTAAAATAATTTGTATGAAATGGCGCGTCATCATTTTTGTCGTTCAAGTTTTTACCTTGCGGTCTGTATGTATGATTGTCTTTGGTCTAATATGTGTTTGAAAATGAAGAACTCAAATTATATGAGTACACAGGTCTTAAATAATGATTAACGTTTGTAACGTGCTCCTTTCCCTTCATTTAGGCCCATGTCGCCCATACATTGTACTTGCAGAGTATACAATGTTATCCCTAAAATAATTTGTATAAAATGCACGTCATCATTTTTGTTTTCAAGTTTTTCCCTTCCGGTCTGTATGTATGATTGTCTTTGGTGTAATATGTGTTTAAAATTAGATGAGTACAAAGTTCTTCAATAATGAATAACATATGTAACGTGCTCCTTTCCCGTCATTTAGGCCCCTGTCGCCCGTACATTGTACTTGCAGAGTATACAATGTTATCCCTAAAATAATTTGTATGAAATGGCGCGTCATCAATTTTGTCGTTCAAGTTTTTACCTTGCGGTCTGTATGTATGATTGTCTTTGGTCTAATATGTGTTTGAAAATGAAGAACTCAAATATGAGTACACAGGTCTTAAATAATGATTAACGTTTGTAACGTGCTCCTTTCCCTTCATTTAGGCCCATGTCGCCCATACATTGTACTTGCAGAGTATACAATGTTATCCCTAAAATTATTTGTATGAAATGGCGCGTCATCATTTTTGTTTTTCAAGTTTTTACCTTGCGGTCTGTATGTATAATTGTCTTTGGTGTAATATGTGTTTAAAATTAGATGAGTACAAAGTTCTTGAATAATGAATAACATATGTAACGTGCTCCTTTCCCGTCATTTAGGCCCCTGTCGCCCATACATTGTACTTGCAGAGTATACAATGTTATCCCTAAAATAATTTGTATAAAATGCACGTCATCATTTTTGTTGTTCAAGTTTTTCCCTTGCGGTCTGTATGTATGATTGTCTTTGGTGTAATATGTGTTGAAAAATAAAGAACTACAATTATATGAGTACAAAGGTCTTAAATAATGATTAACGTTTGTAACGTGCTCCTTTCCCTTCATTTAGGCCCATGTCGCCCATACATTGTACTTGCAGAGTATACAATGTTATCCCTAAAATAATTTGTATAAAATGCACGTCATCATTTTTGTTTTCAAGTTTTTACCTTGCGGTCTGTATGTATGATTTTCTTTGGTGTAATATGTGTTTTAAAATGAAGAACTCAAATTATATGAGTACAAAGGTCTTAAATTATGATTAACGTTTGTAACGTGCTCCTTTCCCTTCATTTGGCCCATGTCACCCATACATTGTACTTGCACAGTATACAATGTTATCCCTAAAATAATTTGTGTAAAATGCACGTCATCATTTTTGTTTTCAAGTTTTTCCCTTGCGGTTTGTATGTATGATTGTCTTTGGTGTAATATGTGTTTAAAATTAGATGAGTACAAAGGTCTTAAATAATGATTAACATTTTTAACGTGCTCCTTTCCCGTCATTTAGGCCCCTGTCACCCATACATTGTACTTGCAGAGTATACAATGTTATCCCTAAAATAATTTGAATAAAATGGCGCGTCATCATTTTTGTTGTTCAAGTTTTTCCCTTGCGGTCTGTATGTATGATTGTCTATGGTGTAATATGTGTCAAAAAATAAAGAACTCAAATTATATGAGTACAAAGGTCTTAAATAATGATTAACGTTTTTAACGTGCTCCTTTCCCTTCATTTAGGCCCATATCGCCCATACATTGTACTTGCAGAGTATACAATATTATCCCTAAAATAATTTGTATAAAATGCACGTCATCATTTTTGTTTTCAAGTTTTTACCTTGCGGTCTGTATGTATGATTTTCTTTGGTGTAATATGTGTTTTAAAATGAAGAACTCAAATTATATGAGTACAAAGGTCTTAAATTATGATTAACGTTTGTAACGTGCTCCTTTCCCTTCATTTGGCCCATGTCACCCATACATTGTACTTGCACAGTATACAATGTTATCCCTAAAATAATTTGTGTAAAATGCACGTCATCATTTTTGTTGTTCAAGTTTTTCCCTTGCAGTTTGTATGTATGATTGTCTTTGGTGTAATATGTGTTTAAAATTAGATGAGTACAAAGTTCTTGAATAATGATTTACATTTGTAACGTGCTCCTTTCCCGTCATTTAGGCCCCTGTCGCCCATACATTGTACTTGCACAGTATACAAATATTGACTGCTATGAGGGGCACAGTTAAAATTATAAGCCCAAGATGATGTCAAAACCATGACTATGCCCGAAGCGAAGCTGAGGGCATAGTCATGGTTTTGACATCACCGAGGGCCTATGATTTTAACTGTGCCCCGAATATTAAGCAGTCAATATTTGTTTTATAAACCGAATGTATAGATTCTTCTCATCGATTGGTTAAAAGATTTCCTGAACTGACAAGGCCTACAAGATAGCATGTAATAGGCATGTAAATCAACACTCATTGCGCGTACAGGGATTGCGCACACACGAGCGATATCGCGCGGTGTTGAGGTTGTCTTATTATTTTCCGGGCACAGTCGATTGCCATGCCCCGGGCACAGTTAATTTTGACGTCATGTTGTTAAAAACGGGGGCACAGCTATTTCGATGACTCTACTTTTAACCAATCAGATGAGAGGAATCTATGTATGAGGTTTATAATATACAATGTTATCCCTAAAATAATTTGTATAAAATGGCGCGTCATCATTTTTGTTGTTCAAGTTTTTACCTTGCGGTCTGTATGTATGATTGTCTTTGGTCTAATATGTGTTTGAAAATGAAGAACTCAAATTATATGAGTACACAGGTCTTAAATAATGATTAACGTTTGTAACGTGCTCCTTTCCCTTCATTTAGGCCCATGTCGCCCATACATTGTACTTGCAGAGTATACAATGTTATCCCTAAAATAATTTGTATAAAATGCACGTCATCATTTTTGTTGTTCAAGTTTTTACCTTGCGGTCTGTATGTATAATTGTCTTTGGTGTAATATGTGTTTAAAATTAGATGAGTACAAAGTTCTTGAATAATGAATAACATATGTAACGTGCTCCTTTCCCGTCATTTAGGCCCCTGTCGCCCATACATTGTACTTGCAGAGTATACAATGTTATCCCTAAAATGATTTGTATGAAATGCACGTCATCATTTTTGTTATTTAAGTTTTTCCCTTGCGGTCTGTATGTATGATTGTCTTTGGTGTAATATCTGTTAAAAAATAAAGAACTCAAATTATATGAGTACAAAGGTCTTAAATAATAATTAACATTTTTAACGTGCTCCTTTCCCTTCATTTAGGCCCCTGTCGCCCATACATTGTACTTGCAGAGTATACAATGTTATCCCTAAAATAATTTGTATAAAATGGCGCGTCATCATTTTTGCTGTTCAAGTTTTTCCCTTGCGGTCTGTATGTATGATTGTCTTTGGTGTAATATGTGTTTGAAAATGAAGAACTCAAATTATATGAGTACACAGGTCTTAAATAATGATTAACGTTTGTAACGTGCTCCTTTCCCTTCATTTAGGCCCATGTCGCCCATACATTGTACTTGCAGAGTATACAATGTTATCCCTAAAATTATTTGTATGAAATGGCGCGTCATCATTTTTGTTGTTCAAGTTTTTACCTTGCGGTCTGTATGTATAATTGTCTTTGGTGTAATATGTGTTTAAAATTAGATGAGTACAAAGTTCTTGAATAATGAATAACATATGTAACGTGCTCCTTTCCCTTCATTTAGGCCCCTGTCGCCCATACATTGTACTTGCAGAGTATACAATGTTATCCCTAAAATAATTTGTATAAAATGCACGTCATCATTTTTGTTGTTCAAGTTTTTCCCTTGCGGTCTGTATGTATGATTGTCTTTGGTGTAATATGTGTTGAAAAATAAAGAACTACAATTATATGAGTACAAAGGTCTTAAATAATGATTAACGTTTGTAACGTGCTCCTTTCCCTTCATTTAGGCCCATGTCGCCCATACATTGTACTTGCAGAGTATACAATGTTATCCCTAAAATAATTTGTATAAAATGCACGTCATCATTTTTGTTTTCAAGTTTTTACCTTGCGGTCTGTATGTATGATTTTCTTTGGTGTAATATGTGTTTTAAAATGAAGAACTCAAATTATATGAGTACAAAGGTCTTAAATTATGATTAACGTTTGTAACGTGCTCCTTTCCCTTCATTTGGCCCATGTCACCCATACATTGTACTTGCACAGTATACAGTGTTATCCCTAAAATAATTTGTGTAAAATGCACGTCATCATTTTTGTTTTCAAGTTTTTCCCTTGCGGTTTGTATGTATGATTGTCTTTGGTGTAATATGTGTTTAAAATTAGATGAGTACAAAGGTCTTAAATAATGATTAACATTTTTAACGTGCTCCTTTCCCGTCATTTAGGCCCCTGTCACCCATACATTGTACTTGCAGAGTATACAATGTTATCCCTAAAATAATTTGAATAAAATGGCGCGTCATCATTTTTGTTGTTCAAGTTTTTCCCTTGCGGTCTGTATGTATGATTGTCTATGGTGTAATATGTGTCAAAAAATAAAGAACTCAAATTATATGAGTACAAAGGTCTTAAAAAAATGATTAACATTTTTAACGTGCTCCTTTCCCGTCATTTAGGCCCCTGTCGCCCATACATTGTACTTGCAGAGTATACAATGTTATCCCTAAAATAATTTGTATAAAATGGCGCGTCATCATTTTTGTTGTTCAAGTTTTCACCTTGCGGTCTGTATGTATGATTGTCTTTGGTGTAATATGTGTTTAAAAATGAAGAACTACAATTATATGAGTACAAAGGTCTTAAATAATGATTAACGTTTTTAACGTGCTCCTTTCCCTTCATTTAGGCCCATATCGCCCATACATTGTACTTGCAGAGTATACAATGTTATCCCTAAAATAATTTGTATAAAATGCACGTCATCATTTTTGTTTTCAAGTTTTTACCTTGCGGTCTGTATGTATGATTTTCTTTGGTGTAATATGTGTTTTAAAATGAAGAACTCAAATTATATGAGTACAAAGGTCTTAAATTATGATTAACGTTTGTAACGTGCTCCTTTCCCTTCATTTGGCCCATGTCACCCATACATTGTACTTGCACAGTATACAATGTTATCCCTAAAATAATTTGTGTAAAATGCACGTCATCATTTTTGTTGTTCAAGTTTTTCCCTTGCAGTTTGTATGTATGATTGTCTTTGGTGTAATATGTGTTTAAAATTAGATGAGTACAAAGTTCTTGAATAATGATTTACATTTGTAACGTGCTCCTTTCCCGTCATTTAGGCCCCTGTCGCCCATACATTGTACTTGCACAGTATACAAATATTGACTGCTATGAGGGGCACAGTTAAAATTATAAGCCCAAGATGATGTCAAAACCATGACTATGCCCGAAGCGAAGCTGAGGGCATAGTCATGGTTTTGACATCACCGAGGGCCTATGATTTTAACTGTGCCCCGAATATTAAGCAGTCAATATTTGTTTTATAAACCGAATGTATAGATTCTTCTCATCGATTGGTTAAAAGATTTCCTGAACTGACAAGGCCTACAAGATAGCATGTAATAGGCATGTAAATCAACACTCATTGCGCGTACAGGGATTGCGCACACACGAGCGATATCGCGCGGTGTTGAGGTTGTCTTATTATTTTCCGGGCACAGTCGATTGCCATGCCCCGGGCACAGTTAATTTTGACGTCATCTTGTTAAAAACGGGGGCACAGCTATTTCGATGACTCTACTTTTAACCAATCAGATGAGAGGAATCTATGTATGAGGTTTATAATATACAATGTTATCCCTAAAATAATTTGTATAAAATGGCGCGTCATCATTTTTGTTGTTCAAGTTTTTACCTTGCGGTCTGTATGTATGATTGTCTTTGGTCTAATATGTGTTTGAAAATGAAGAACTCAAATTATATGAGTACACAGGTCTTAAATAATGATTAACGTTTGTAACGTGCTCCTTTCCCTTCATTTAGGCCCATGTCGCCCATACATTGTACTTGCAGAGTATACAATGTTATCCCTAAAATTATTTGTATGAAATGGCGCGTCATCATTTTTGTTGTTCAAGTTTTTACCTTGCGGTCTGTATGTATAATTGTCTTTGGTGTAATATGTGTTTAAAATTAGATGAGTACAAAGTTCTTGAATAATGAATAACATATGTAACGTGCTCCTTTCCCGTCATTTAGGCCCCTGTCGCCCATACATTGTACTTGCAGAGTATACAATGTTATCCCTAAAATGATTTGTATAAAATGCACGTCATCATTTTTGTTATTTAAGTTTTTCCCTTGCGGTCTGTATGTATGATTGTCTTTGGTGTAATATGTGTTTAAAAATGAAGAACTCAAATTATATGAGTACAAAGGTCTTAAATAATGATTAACGTTTGTAACGTGCTCCTTTCCCTTCATTTAGGCCCATGTCGCCCATACATTGTACTTGCAGAGTATACAATGTTATCCCTAAAATAATTTGTATAAAATGCACGTCATCATTTTTGTTGTTCAAGTTTTTCCCTTGCGGTCTGTATGTATGATTGTCTTTGGTGTAATATCTGTTAAAAAATAAAGAACTCAAATTATATGAGTACAAAGGTCTTAAATAATGATTAACATTTTTAACGTGCTCCTTTTCCTTCATTTAGGCCCCTGTCGCCCATACATTGTACTTGCAGAGTATACAATGTTATCCCTAAAATAATTTGTATAAAATGGCGCGTCATCATTTTTGCTGTTCAAGTTTTTCCCTTGCGGTCTGTATGTATGATTGTCTTTGGTGTAATATGTGTTTGAAAATGAAGAACTCAAATTATATGAGTACACAGGTCTTAAATAATGATTAACGTTTGTAACGTGCTCCTTTCCCTTCATTTAGGCCCATGTCGCCCATACATTGTACTTGCAGAGTATACAATGTTATCCCTAAAATTATTTGTATGAAATGGCGCGTCATCATTTTTGTTGTTCAAGTTTTTACCTTGCGGTCTGTATGTATAATTGTCTTTGGTGTAATATGTGTTTAAAATTAGATGAGTACAAAGTTCTTGAATAATGAATAACATATGTAACGTGCTCCTTTCCCTTCATTTAGGCCCCTGTCGCCCATACATTGTACTTGCAGAGTATACAATGTTATCCCTAAAATAATTTGTATAAAATGCACGTCATCATTTTTGTTGTTCAAGTTTTCCCTTGCGGTCTGTATGTATGATTGTCTTTGGTGTAATATGTGTTGAAAAATAAAGAACTACAATTATATGAGTACAAAGGTCTTAAATAATGATTAACGTTTGTAACGTGCTCCTTTCCCTTCATTTAGGCCCATGTCGCCCATACATTGTACTTGCAGAGTATACAATGTTATCCCTAAAATAATTTGTATAAAATGCACGTCATCATTTTTGTTTTCAAGTTTTTACCTTGCGGTCTGTATGTATGATTTTCTGTGGTGTAATATGTGTTTTAAAATGAAGAACTCAAATTATATGAGTACAAAGGTCTTAAATTATGATTAACGTTTGTAACGTGCTCCTTTCCCTTCATTTGGCCCATGTCACCCATACATTGTACTTGCACAGTATACAGTGTTATCCCTAAAATAATTTGTGTAAAATGCACGTCATCATTTTTGTTTTCAAGTTTTTCCCTTGCGGTTTGTATGTATGATTGTCTTTGGTGTAATATGTGTTTAAAATTAGATGAGTACAAAGGTCTTAAATAATGATTAACATTTTTAACGTGCTCCTTTCCCGTCATTTAGGCCCCTGTCACCCATACATTGTACTTGCAGAGTATACAATGTTATCCCTAAAATAATTTGAATAAAATGGCGCGTCATCATTTTTGTTGTTCAAGTTTTTCCCTTGCGGTTTGTATGTATGATTGTCTTTGGTGTAATATGTGTTTAAAATTAGATGAGTACAAAGGTCTTAAATAATGATTAACATTTTTAACGTGCTCCTTTCCCGTCATTTAGGCCCCTGTCGCCCATACATTGTACTTGCACAGTATACAAATATTGACTGCTATGAGGGGCACAGTTAAAATTATAAGCCCAAGATGATGTCAAAACCATGACTATGCCCGAAGCGAAGCTGAGGGCATAGTCATGGTTTTGACATCACCGAGGGCCTATGATTTTAACTGTGCCCCGAATATTAAGCAGTCAATATTTGTTTTATAAACCGAATGTATAGATTCTTCTCATCGATTGGTTAAAAGATTTCCTGAACTGACAAGGCCTACAAGATAGCATGTAATAGGCATGTAAATCAACACTCATTGCGCGTACAGGGATTGCGCACACACGAGCGATATCGCGCGGTGTTGAGGTTGTCTTATTATTTTCCGGGCACAGTCGATTGCCATGCCCCGGGCACAGTTAATTTTGACGTCATCTTGTTAAAAACGGGGGCACAGCTATTTCGATGACTCTACTTTTAACCAATCAGATGAGAGGAATCTATGTATGAGGTTTATAATATACAATGTTATCCCTAAAATAATTTGTATAAAATGGCGCGTCATCATTTTTGTTGTTCAAGTTTTTACCTTGCGGTCTGTATGTATGATTGTCTTTGGTGTAATATGTGTTTAAAAATAAAGAACTCAAATTATATGAGTACAAAGGTCTTAAATAATGGTGAATATTTGTAACGTGCTCCTTTCCCGTCATTTAGGGCCGTGTCGCCAATACATTGTACTTGCAGAGTATACAATGTTATCCCTAAAATAATTTGTATAAAATGGCGCGTCATCATTTTTGTTGTTCAAGTTATATGTATGGTAATCTTTGATGTAATATGTCGTAAAACAAAAAAACTAAAATTAGATGAGTACAAAGGTTTAACATTTGTAACGTGTTCCTTTCCGGTCGTTTAGGCCCATGTTATCCCTAAATTGATTCGTATAAAATGGCGCGTCATTTTTGTTGTTTAAGTTTTTCCCTTGCGGTCTGTATGTATGATTATCTTTGATGTAATATGTTGTAAAACAAAACAAATAAAATTAGGTGAGTACAAAGGTCTTAAATAATGGTGAACATTTGTAACGTGCTCCTTTCCCGTCATTTAGGCCCATGTCACCCATACATTGTACTTGCAGAGTATACAATGTTATCCCTAAAATAATTTGTATAAAATGGCGCGTCATCATTTTTGTTATTCAAGTTTTTCCCTTGCGGTCTGTATGTATGATTGTCTTTGGTGTAATATGTGTTTGAAAATGAAGAACTCAAATTATATGAGTACACAGGTCTTAAATAATGATTAACGTTTGTAACGTGCTCCTTTCCCTTCATTTAGGCCACTGTCGCCCACACATTGTACTTGCAGAGTATACAATGTTATCCCTAAAATAATTTGTATAAAATGCACGTCATCATTTTTGTTATTTAAGTTTTTCCCTTGCGGTCTGTATGTATGATTGTCTTTGGTGTAATATGTGTTTGAAAATGAAGAACTCAAATTATATGAGTACAAAGGTCTTAAATAATGATTAACGTTTGTAACGTGCTCCTTTCCCTTCATTTAGGCCCATGTCGCCCATACATTGTACTTGCAGAGTATACAATGTTATCCCTAAAATAATTTGTATAAAATGCACGTCATCATTTTTGTTATTTAAGTTTTTCCCTTGCGGTCTGTATGTATGATTGTCTTTGGTGTAATATGTGTTTAAAAATGAAGAACTCAAATTATATGAGTACAAAGGTCTTAAATAATGGTGAACATTTGTAACGTGCTCCTTTCCCGTCATTTAGGCCCATGTCACCCATACATTGTACTTGCAGAGTATACAATGTTATCCGTAAAATAATTTGTATAAAATGCACGTCATTTTTGTTGTTCAAGTTTTTACCTTGCGGTCTGTATGTATGATTGTCTTTGGTGTAATATGTGTTTAAAAATAAGGAACTAAAATTAGATGAGTAAAAAGGTCTTAAATAATGATTAACATTTTTAACGTGCTCCTTTCCCGTCATTTAGGCCCCTGTCACCCATACATTGTACATGCAGAGTATACAATGTTATCCCTAAAATAATTTGTATAAAATGCACGTCATCATTTTTGTTTTCAAGTTTTTCCCTTCCGGTCTGTATGTATGATTGTCTTTGGTGTAATATGTGTTTAAAATTAGATGAGTACAAAGTTCTTGAATAATGAATAACATATGTAACGTGCTCCTTTCCCGTCATTTAGGCCCCTGTCGCCCGTACATTGTACTTGCAGAGTATACAATGTTATCCCTAAAATAATTTGTATGAAATGGCGCGTCATCATTTTTGTCGTTCAAGTTTTTACCTTGCGGTCTGTATGTATGATTGTCTTTGGTCTAATATGTGTTTGAAAATGAAGAACTCAAATTATATGAGTACACAGGTCTTAAATAATGATTAACGTTTGTAACGTGCTCCTTTCCCTTCATTTAGGCCCATGTCGCCCATACATTGTACTTGCAGAGTATACAATGTTATCCCTAAAATAATTTGTATAAAATGCACGTCATCATTTTTGTTTTCAAGTTTTTCCCTTCCGGTCTGTATGTATGATTGTCTTTGGTGTAATATGTGTTTAAAATTAGATGAGTACAAAGTTCTTCAATAATGAATAACATATGTAACGTGCTCCTTTCCCGTCATTTAGGCCCCTGTCGCCCGTACATTGTACTTGCAGAGTATACAATGTTATCCCTAAAATAATTTGTATGAAATGGCGCGTCATCATTTTTGTCGTTCAAGTTTTTACCTTGCGGTCTGTATGTATGATTGTCTTTGGTCTAATATGTGTTTGAAAATGAAGAACTCAAATATGAGTACACAGGTCTTAAATAATGATTAACGTTTGTAACGTGCTCCTTTCCCTTCATTTAGGCCCATGTCGCCCATACATTGTACTTGCAGAGTATACAATGTTATCCCTAAAATTATTTGTATGAAATGGCGCGTCATCATTTTTGTTTTTCAAGTTTTTACCTTGCGGTCTGTATGTATAATTGTCTTTGGTGTAATATGTGTTTAAAATTAGATGAGTACAAAGTTCTTGAATAATGAATAACATATGTAACGTGCTCCTTTCCCGTCATTTAGGCCCCTGTCGCCCATACATTGTACTTGCAGAGTATACAATGTTATCCCTAAAATAATTTGTATAAAATGCACGTCATCATTTTTGTTGTTCAAGTTTTTCCCTTGCGGTCTGTATGTATGATTGTCTTTGGTGTAATATGTGTTGAAAAATAAAGAACTACAATTATATGAGTACAAAGGTCTTAAATAATGATTAACGTTTGTAACGTGCTCCTTTCCCTTCATTTAGGCCCATGTCGCCCATACATTGTACTTGCAGAGTATACAATGTTATCCCTAAAATAATTTGTATAAAATGCACGTCATCATTTTTGTTTTCAAGTTTTTACCTTGCGGTCTGTATGTATGATTTTCTTTGGTGTAATATGTGTTTTAAAATGAAGAACTCAAATTATATGAGTACAAAGGTCTTAAATTATGATTAACGTTTGTAACGTGCTCCTTTCCCTTCATTTGGCCCATGTCACCCATACATTGTACTTGCACAGTATACAATGTTATCCCTAAAATAATTTGTGTAAAATGCACGTCATCATTTTTGTTTTTCAAGTTTTTCCCTTGCAGTTTGTATGTATGATTGTCTTTGGTGTAATATGTGTTTAAAATTAGATGAGTACAAAGTTCTTGAATAATGATTTACATTTGTAACGTGCTCCTTTCCCGTCATTTAGGCCCCTGTCGCCCATACATTGTACTTGCACAGTATACAAATATTGACTGCTATGAGGGGCACAGTTAAAATTATAAGCCCAAGATGATGTCAAAACCATGACTATGCCCGAAGCGAAGCTGAGGGCATAGTCATGGTTTTGACATCACCGAGGGCCTATGATTTTAACTGTGCCCCGAATATTAAGCAGTCAATATTTGTTTTATAAACCGAATGTATAGATTCTTCTCATCGATTGGTTAAAAGATTTCCTGAACTGACAAGGCCTACAAGATAGCATGTAATAGGCATGTAAATCAACACTCATTGCGCGTACAGGGATTGCGCACACACGAGCGATATCGCGCGGTGTTGAGGTTGTCTTATTATTTTCCGGGCACAGTCGATTGCCATGCCCCGGGCACAGTTAATTTTGACGTCATCTTGTTAAAAACGGGGGCACAGCTATTTCGATGACTCTACTTTTAACCAATCAGATGAGAGGAATCTATGTATGAGGTTTATAATATACAATGTTATCCCTAAAATAATTTGTATAAAATGGCGCGTCATCATTTTTGTTGTTCAAGTTTTTACCTTGCGGTCTGTATGTATGATTGTCTTTGGTCTAATATGTGTTTGAAAATGAAGAACTCAAATTATATGAGTACACAGGTCTTAAATAATGATTAACGTTTGTAACGTGCTCCTTTCCCTTCATTTAGGCCCATGTCGCCCATACATTGTACTTGCAGAGTATACAATGTTATCCCTAAAATTATTTGTATGAAATGGCGCGTCATCATTTTTGTTGTTCAAGTTTTTACCTTGCGGTCTGTATGTATAATTGTCTTTGGTGTAATATGTGTTTAAAATTAGATGAGTACAAAGTTCTTGAATAATGAATAACATATGTAACGTGCTCCTTTCCCGTCATTTAGGCCCCTGTCGCCCATACATTGTACTTGCAGAGTATACAATGTTATCCCTAAAATGATTTGTATAAAATGCACGTCATCATTTTTGTTATTTAAGTTTTTCCCTTGCGGTCTGTATGTATGATTGTCTTTGGTGTAATATGTGTTTAAAAATGAAGAACTCAAATTATATGAGTACAAAGGTCTTAAATAATGATTAACGTTTGTAACGTGCTCCTTTCCCTTCATTTAGGCCCATGTCGCCCATACATTGTACTTGCAGAGTATACAATGTTATCCCTAAAATAATTTGTATAAAATGCACGTCATCATTTTTGTTGTTCAAGTTTTTCCCTTGCGGTCTGTATGTATGATTGTCTTTGGTGTAATATCTGTTAAAAAATAAAGAACTCAAATTATATGAGTACAAAGGTCTTAAATAATGATTAACATTTTTAACGTGCTCCTTTTCCTTCATTTAGGCCCCTGTCGCCCATACATTGTACTTGCAGAGTATACAATGTTATCCCTAAAATAATTTGTATAAAATGGCGCGTCATCATTTTTGCTGTTCAAGTTTTTCCCTTGCGGTCTGTATGTATGATTGTCTTTGGTGTAATATGTGTTTGAAAATGAAGAACTCAAATTATATGAGTACACAGGTCTTAAATAATGATTAACGTTTGTAACGTGCTCCTTTCCCTTCATTTAGGCCCATGTCGCCCATACATTGTACTTGCAGAGTATACAATGTTATCCCTAAAATTATTTGTATGAAATGGCGCGTCATCATTTTTGTTGTTCAAGTTTTTACCTTGCGGTCTGTATGTATAATTGTCTTTGGTGTAATATGTGTTTAAAATTAGATGAGTACAAAGTTCTTGAATAATGAATAACATATGTAACGTGCTCCTTTCCCTTCATTTAGGCCCCTGTCGCCCATACATTGTACTTGCAGAGTATACAATGTTATCCCTAAAATAATTTGTATAAAATGCACGTCATCATTTTTGTTGTTCAAGTTTTCCCTTGCGGTCTGTATGTATGATTGTCTTTGGTGTAATATGTGTTGAAAAATAAAGAACTACAATTATATGAGTACAAAGGTCTTAAATAATGATTAACGTTTGTAACGTGCTCCTTTCCCTTCATTTAGGCCCATGTCGCCCATACATTGTACTTGCAGAGTATACAATGTTATCCCTAAAATAATTTGTATAAAATGCACGTCATCATTTTTGTTTTCAAGTTTTTACCTTGCGGTCTGTATGTATGATTTTCTGTGGTGTAATATGTGTTTTAAAATGAAGAACTCAAATTATATGAGTACAAAGGTCTTAAATTATGATTAACGTTTGTAACGTGCTCCTTTCCCTTCATTTGGCCCATGTCACCCATACATTGTACTTGCACAGTATACAGTGTTATCCCTAAAATAATTTGTGTAAAATGCACGTCATCATTTTTGTTTTCAAGTTTTTCCCTTGCGGTTTGTATGTATGATTGTCTTTGGTGTAATATGTGTTTAAAATTAGATGAGTACAAAGGTCTTAAATAATGATTAACATTTTTAACGTGCTCCTTTCCCGTCATTTAGGCCCCTGTCACCCATACATTGTACTTGCAGAGTATACAATGTTATCCCTAAAATAATTTGAATAAAATGGCGCGTCATCATTTTTGTTGTTCAAGTTTTTCCCTTGCGGTTTGTATGTATGATTGTCTTTGGTGTAATATGTGTTTAAAATTAGATGAGTACAAAGGTCTTAAATAATGATTAACATTTTTAACGTGCTCCTTTCCCGTCATTTAGGCCCCTGTCGCCCATACATTGTACTTGCACAGTATACAAATATTGACTGCTATGAGGGGCACAGTTAAAATTATAAGCCCAAGATGATGTCAAAACCATGACTATGCCCGAAGCGAAGCTGAGGGCATAGTCATGGTTTTGACATCACCGAGGGCCTATGATTTTAACTGTGCCCCGAATATTAAGCAGTCAATATTTGTTTTATAAACCGAATGTATAGATTCTTCTCATCGATTGGTTAAAAGATTTCCTGAACTGACAAGGCCTACAAGATAGCATGTAATAGGCATGTAAATCAACACTCATTGCGCGTACAGGGATTGCGCACACACGAGCGATATCGCGCGGTGTTGAGGTTGTCTTATTATTTTCCGGGCACAGTCGATTGCCATGCCCCGGGCACAGTTAATTTTGACGTCATCTTGTTAAAAACGGGGGCACAGCTATTTCGATGACTCTACTTTTAACCAATCAGATGAGAGGAATCTATGTATGAGGTTTATAATATACAATGTTATCCCTAAAATAATTTGTATAAAATGGCGCGTCATCATTTTTGTTGTTCAAGTTTTTACCTTGCGGTCTGTATGTATGATTGTCTTTGGTGTAATATGTGTTTAAAAATAAAGAACTCAAATTATATGAGTACAAAGGTCTTAAATAATGGTGAATATTTGTAACGTGCTCCTTTCCCGTCATTTAGGGCCGTGTCGCCAATACATTGTACTTGCAGAGTATACAATGTTATCCCTAAAATAATTTGTATAAAATGGCGCGTCATCATTTTTGTTGTTCAAGTTATATGTATGGTAATCTTTGATGTAATATGTCGTAAAACAAAAAAACTAAAATTAGATGAGTACAAAGGTTTAACATTTGTAACGTGTTCCTTTCCGGTCGTTTAGGCCCATGTTATCCCTAAATTGATTCGTATAAAATGGCGCGTCATTTTTGTTGTTTAAGTTTTTCCCTTGCGGTCTGTATGTATGATTATCTTTGATGTAATATGTTGTAAAACAAAACAAATAAAATTAGGTGAGTACAAAGGTCTTAAATAATGGTGAACATTTGTAACGTGCTCCTTTCCCGTCATTTAGGCCCATGTCACCCATACATTGTACTTGCAGAGTATACAATGTTATCCCTAAAATAATTTGTATAAAATGGCGCGTCATCATTTTTGTTATTCAAGTTTTTCCCTTGCGGTCTGTATGTATGATTGTCTTTGGTGTAATATGTGTTTGAAAATGAAGAACTCAAATTATATGAGTACACAGGTCTTAAATAATGATTAACGTTTGTAACGTGCTCCTTTCCCTTCATTTAGGCCACTGTCGCCCACACATTGTACTTGCAGAGTATACAATGTTATCCCTAAAATAATTTGTATAAAATGCACGTCATCATTTTTGTTATTTAAGTTTTTCCCTTGCGGTCTGTATGTATGATTGTCTTTGGTGTAATATGTGTTTGAAAATGAAGAACTCAAATTATATGAGTACAAAGGTCTTAAATAATGATTAACGTTTGTAACGTGCTCCTTTCCCTTCATTTAGGCCCATGTCGCCCATACATTGTACTTGCAGAGTATACAATGTTATCCCTAAAATAATTTGTATAAAATGCACGTCATCATTTTTGTTATTTAAGTTTTTCCCTTGCGGTCTGTATGTATGATTGTCTTTGGTGTAATATGTGTTTAAAAATGAAGAACTCAAATTATATGAGTACAAAGGTCTTAAATAATGGTGAACATTTGTAACGTGCTCCTTTCCCGTCATTTAGGCCCATGTCACCCATACATTGTACTTGCAGAGTATACAATGTTATCCGTAAAATAATTTGTATAAAATGCACGTCATTTTTGTTGTTCAAGTTTTTACCTTGCGGTCTGTATGTATGATTGTCTTTGGTGTAATATGTGTTTAAAAATAAGGAACTAAAATTAGATGAGTAAAAAGGTCTTAAATAATGATTAACATTTTTAACGTGCTCCTTTCCCGTCATTTAGGCCCCTGTCACCCATACATTGTACATGCAGAGTATACAATGTTATCCCTAAAATAATTTGTATAAAATGCACGTCATCATTTTTGTTTTCAAGTTTTTCCCTTCCGGTCTGTATGTATGATTGTCTTTGGTGTAATATGTGTTTAAAATTAGATGAGTACAAAGTTCTTGAATAATGAATAACATATGTAACGTGCTCCTTTCCCGTCATTTAGGCCCCTGTCGCCCGTACATTGTACTTGCAGAGTATACAATGTTATCCCTAAAATAATTTGTATGAAATGGCGCGTCATCATTTTTGTCGTTCAAGTTTTTACCTTGCGGTCTGTATGTATGATTGTCTTTGGTCTAATATGTGTTTGAAAATGAAGAACTCAAATTATATGAGTACACAGGTCTTAAATAATGATTAACGTTTGTAACGTGCTCCTTTCCCTTCATTTAGGCCCATGTCGCCCATACATTGTACTTGCAGAGTATACAATGTTATCCCTAAAATAATTTGTATAAAATGCACGTCATCATTTTTGTTTTCAAGTTTTTCCCTTCCGGTCTGTATGTATGATTGTCTTTGGTGTAATATGTGTTTAAAATTAGATGAGTACAAAGTTCTTCAATAATGAATAACATATGTAACGTGCTCCTTTCCCGTCATTTAGGCCCCTGTCGCCCGTACATTGTACTTGCAGAGTATACAATGTTATCCCTAAAATAATTTGTATGAAATGGCGCGT
>CAVLGW020000056.1:0-64742 GCA_963669155.1 Arbacia lixula
AATTTGGTATGCACGATACCAGTGTCATAATCTACAAATATATTTCATTTAGAGTAATTGTTATTGGTAATAGACTTAATTGATCAATTAATCAATTCGTCATTCACTTTCATCCACCCACCCTGGCCTGACTTGGATCCCCTTCAACGTCCGCTCCCCCCCCCCCCCCCCCCCACTTGGTTTTGAAAATGACCAATCGAATCATCGCGAACGCTTAGAAAGGTCACGTGATATATGTTGCTAGCGAGATTGTTTTCATACGGAAGCCAAGGCCAGGTAAAGTATATTTTTCACTAAATTAGTAATTGATCATTTGATGCACATTTATTGTAACCTGTAGCATCAATCATTTTCCAGAATATTGTAGATATCCAAGAACCAGAGGATATCTATTTGTAGGAGCTGTGATAACATGTAAGAGTGACTTCTTCGTGGATATACAGTGGCGTCGTTTAATTGCCTCGGTCCCACATGTGTAGTTTTTAGTGTGTAGATTGTTTTAATGTAAGTTGAGACTCTTCAATTCATTACAGAGACCTCCTAAGTTAACGTTACGTAAAAGTCAACCGTTGACGTTAGAGATAGGAGATCTAGCCGAAAATAAAAATTAAAGGTTCCCTTATAACGTTTGAAATAGGCAAGTCTAGAGCCAGAATCACTGTCAGCATCAGCACAGCAGTTTCCGTCAACCTACGCAGTTGCGAGTCAAAAAATACAACTATTGCAAGTTTCATCAAATGATCGTCTTTTGAAATTTCAATCAAGCTCAAAAAACCCCCACAGAAATTGGCAAATGTCAAAATTATAATATGCCTACCAGAAAGTCTGTTTGCTCCAAAATTTCTGCCCTGCACCCGCTCCGGAATCGCTTCGGTCACCAACCGGAGTAGTCGGTTTGATCGTGATGTGCATGCCTTCAGCCCTACAATCATGACACTGATGACAGTCATGCGCGTGCCGAGATAATACGATCGTAATGAAGACTCTCTTATTATGGCAGTAAATCAAACATAAATCACATGAGCAAGTAAACTACAAATTTCTTTTTTTTTCTTTTTTCCCAAATCACCAAGTTACCATAAAATAGAACACATAATCGATCAGGAAAAGCCCATTGAAAATACACGCGGCGTTTAAGGGTCACAACTTTATCGTCGACATATACATCACATATTGACAGGCTAGCAGTTTTGCACTGAAAAAATAATTATTTGTAAGTGTTTACTCAAAATGTCTCAATAATATGATTTTGAAAATATAAAGCATCAAAGTAATTAAATGTGATTTACTGTAAGAATCGTAAGTGCGACGAGAATGGCCCCCTATCGTATGCATTTATGCTAAAGACAGACTGTTGTCAAGTTTACAATGTTATGTCATGTTTTCATAAACTGTCATTATATCTGAGTGTATGTTATTGAGTTAACTCAATTATACTTTTACTTATACTTATTATACTTATACTTTTTACTCTTGCTGATACTTTTATTTTTCTCTCTCTTTGTCTTTCATCATTCATAGGTTTCTAACAGAAGGGTCAATATTGAAACCCCAGAGAGTCAATATGTAAGGATACTCAACCAGCAGTACCTTCTGAAAAAATTGTTCTGGCCTTAAATGCGGTGAACAAATCAGGTGAGTGCTAGACTGTTAATTTTTTTATTCAAGGCATAACAATTCTGCACTTGGTTTAAATTTGTGTTCACTTTTTGATGAAGAAATACTATTCACAGATTAACATGCTGCTTAATTCTCTTGAGTGTATTCTGTGTCTATATGTTGTCCTACTACAACCGTGACCAACTGTGGACTTGCATTCTCCATTTTTCCGCTGTCCCCCACAAACTAAAGTATTGTGTCCAGACTCCATTGTTGAAGTAGCACAGACCACATTTGGCAACATAGAAAGTCCATGTGTCGGCATGGTTCAACTGCTCAACACTAACATACCTCAAGAGGAAGATCACTGCAACTTGCTTTGCCCATAGAATGTCAAAACAGTTATCTTGACAACATGCTCAAGAGAGTCAAGTTACTTTCGTACTCAATTTTAGTTCTTGCTATGGTAGTTGATTTGTAAATCTGCCTAATATTTCTTTCCTTTTTGAATAGTTTAGGAGTCCATTTCAGAGTCCAAAGCAAAACGTTTAGAACCTCTGAAAATGTCCTGAAATATTTAGCACAAAAAACACATCAATGTTCTGTATTGATGATCCATCTTCACAGATTTATTGCCGTTGCCATGGAGTTCCGCACAGCTGGCCTCCTCTTCACCTCCAAATTCGACTCTGGGAACTTGGCTCGGGTGGAGCGTGTGTCGCAGGATGACGAGGAGGAAGGCATTCATCGGGTGGGCGACGTCAACTCCACGCCTGACCATGAGTTCAACCTCTGGACAAACCCTGACTGCGGGGGCACAGAGTTTGAAAACGGCAACAGGTGAGGATATGAGCTGTCTCTGGGTCCTCATATTTGTGTTTTTCCTACAGATTGACCAAGGAATAATTCATATTGGGGATGACAATTTTTAAACAAAAGTGATGTTTATTCTATCAAAAACATATTTCATTGACATTTAACACATTTAAACGTCGCATCACAACAGCTCAGAGACAGGGTATCACTTTTCCAGAGATGTCAAAAAAGTAAAATTTTGTAAGAACTACAGGAAATGGAAGAAGACATTGTATAACAACCACCCTCCCAATAATAGAACTGGAAATTTACTTTAAGCAAAATGATCGCGATCAGTAAATTTGAGGAGCTTTTTGGCTCGGCGTCTAAAGTCTATAGACTAAAGACTGTAGACTGATATATGGTATAGTCCACATTGGTCTGTTCAACGGTGCATGTATTTAATGCAAACCATGCCGCATTGCGTGCTTAGAGAGACAATACGACTATAAATGTGGACTATGCTCACTGCGGGTCAAATGTAAACAACCATAGTTTTTCAATTTTCCTTTAAAATGTTAATGAAGCTATGCCTGAGATTTCATAGCAAAGCAAAAAGCGCATGCAACAATGATGTCGATTGGCCATTGCCATTTTGCGATTGATTGCAAATCTTTGTGTTATGAGGCCCAGGTTTCACTGTAGTTGTTTGCTTTCTTCTGCAGGACCTGGTTTCACTTTGCGGTGAAGGGCTGCCCCATGAACAAGCTGATCCGCTTCAACATCATGAACATGAACAAGCAGGGCAAGCTGTACAGCCAGGGACTCGCTCCTGTCGTTAAGGTGTTGCCGCAGAAAGCCAAATGGGAACGCATCCGCGACAGACCAACATATGAGGTACAGTTTGACACTCATACTTATTCTATGACACAAAATTCACAATCAGGGGCCTGTATCACAAAGAGCTAAGATGAATTGTGCGATCGATAGATCAATCTTGCGACCGATATTGATCGTATGATTGATATCGATCGTAAATCTGTATCACAAAGAACCTACGATCGATATCGATTGTAATTTGCATTTGATATTGATCGTAGCTTGTGTGGATCGATCGTAACTATAAGATTGATTGCAAAATCATGCATAGACTTGAACTTGCAATAGATGATTTGTGATACGGCTAGTTGCAATAGATATCAACTTTACAATCGATGGCAAAGTTGCTAACTCACCCTTTGTGAAAGAGGGCCCAGAAGATTTATCTGTTCTAGGTAAATTTTCGCTAACTGGATGTGATGGCTTTGTAAGGCCTCTGACGAGTGTATTGGTTTTCTTCTCATGGTAGATGGTGCTTTTGCTGTACGTTGGTCATAGTGTTATTTTCCAATGAGGCGAAAATCTGTAGTGATTTACTCGGGACTTCTTTTAGTCTGCGATTGACCTTGTGCACTGCAATTAGCACTGTCCAATCATATTTCATATCATGTAACTACATGTAAACTAAACATCACCAAGGTGTTGATGCACAAACCAAAGCATGAGGTACGGTTTGAATTCTCTTCATTGTAGTCTGAAGTACACCATTGCAATTATCACTATTTTCTATCATGAAACCAGGTACAGTGCACATCATTTTGTATATGTGCAATGTATACTTTTACCATTCTTCTTTTCCAATGTATGGTCACATTTGTTTTACTTACTTGGATGTGATCTTTTTACTCCATCTGAAATTTTGATTTGTTGTGTTTGGCTGTTTGCCCATAGTTGTTTCACTGCTAGAAATCAAATCATCTGAACTGAACTGAAATTTTTCTTTTAAATTTATGAATGATTCATGAACAAGTCTTTTGTATATTTTTTTGTAAAGTTTGGTAATAGTGTTTATTATTTTGTCTTGTTTAGCTTATGACACTTTGAATCACCTTTTGAGCCTTGAGAAGTGCTCTTTCATAGCTCCATTTCTATTTCTTAATCACATTACTGAAGGTTTCTTTGATTATTGCAGTCATATAGATAAGAATTTTGAAATCTTGAGATAGTTGTCTTTTATGACTTATTGATCTTTATCTTTCCTCAGACGGTGGATGGCCAATTCATCCTCTCCTTCACCTACCGCTTTGAGTATCGCTTTTCCACCGTCTACTTTGCCTTCTGCTACCCCTATTCCTACACCGAATACCAGGAAAAACTGGCTGAACTGGACAACAAATTTAGTGGCAGGAATTATGATTCAGGCTGGTGAGACGATTATTTTGCTTTGATTATGCACCAGGTGTAAAAAGAAAAACTTTTGCCACTATTGAAAAATTATTTAAAATTGGTTTCAACCCACATCAAGCTGCAATTAGGTGACACATCATACAGTCAAGGGATGTCAATCTTTTGAGAAACAGTTTTGTGACATTTCACAGATTACTTTGCTTGTAATTATCCTTGGAATATTTAATGAGATTTTCACTTTTGGACAAATTTGGATCTGAAAACTTGAGTGTATCAGATAATTCATTCAGAACACAACAATTGTGCATCACACATGCCATAGTGCAACTTCTTTTCTGCCTGAAGCTTTATGCATTATTAATGATACAGTGATGGCAATAGCAGGTGGGTTTACAGGTGTGATACACAATGGTCATAATTGTGTTCTGAATTACAATGTAATTACAGTGTGGTTGACCTCCTTGCTCTTACACTTGTTGAGTTAACACCTGTCCTACAGGGGACTCATGAATATAAATGAGTAAGGGAAATGGAGGCCTTGTGTACTGGTTTCTACATGTTCGTATCATGTCATTATGATAAGTGGAAACAGTAGTCTTGTGGAGACTCAGGAAATGGAGGTTTGAGGCAATCAATGTAGCTACTATAGAGAGCTACTATAGAGACAATATGTAGCTTGTGCATTGTGCATTGCATGAGTGCTACTAGCACTGATCTAGATCAGACTAGTTGTATACGTAGTTGTATACTCTACTGTATAGAGTACCGAAGTGTGACATCATTTGAGCATTATTGTCACTTTTAGACAACTGGTTCTAAACAATGCAAGTAGAGCAAGCAGCGGTGGTCACAGCGGGGACTGTAATTGGGAATGCCCGACACTAGCCAATAGACAATATCGGACTGCTAAACCTCTCGCTGGAGTGAGTTTGTTTAGAGCTACTTGTCTTTACAACACGCTCATATGATGACACTACTTCGGTACTCTACACTCCAGCTCAAAGAAATTGGCATAGGGAAAGGGAAAGGGAAGAAAGGGAAGGAGCCGCAGTTGTAAACCATGGTATATTTTGTACAGTTCAGCATGAAACCTGATGCTTTTTAGGCTAAAGCATCATATTTCATGCTGAACTGGACAAAATATACTGCAGTTTAAAACTGCGGCTCCTTTCCTTTCCCGTTCCCTATGCCAATTCCTTTGAGCTGTAGTGTATATTATCAACTCTGATTTCTTCCTCCCTCTGTGTACATTTTATGTGCAGCCCCAATAGTGCAATCTACTACCACCGAGAGGTCCTGTGTCACTCACTGGACAAACTCAATGTGGACCTTGTCACCATCTCCTCTTGCCACGGCCTCACCACCGAAAGAGAGCCCAGACTTCACGGCCTATTCCCAGACACTACCAAAGAACGAGCACGCAAATACCGCGGCAAGAGGGTAACCAATATGGCAGCTGATTATCGTCTCTTTGACTGTGTGGCGGTATAAGAATGAAAAAATATACAATAATGCTTTACTTAGGAGCCATGGTTTTGTTTTCCTTGCAATTACTGGCAAAATTATTATCCTTGCAATATTAGGAGGGTATGTCAACATTTTAATTTTCCAAATTAGGAAGTGCCCACCAAAGACCAAATTGGTATGCATGGAGTTCCACTTTAAACGTTCCTAAGAAATTATGAAAGGTTAGTTTGCCCACTGTGCATTTACATGTATCTAGCCAATGGTGGGCAATGGTTCATTTATGAACAGCCAATCACAGTGTAGAAAAGCTTCTTAGAAAAGGCTGAAAATTTGTATCATTTGAAAAATGTTAATGGATGCCAAATACTGTAATACTTGTTTTGATTCCGTTGTTTGTTGCAGGTGTTTTTCCTGAGCAGTCGCGTACATCCTGGGGAAACCCCGGCCAGTTTTGTCTTCAACGGATTTTTGGACTTCATCCTGCGTCCCAAGGATGAGCGGGCTATTCAGCTGCGCCGCCAGTATGTCTTTAAGCTCATCCCCCTTCTTAATCCCGACGGGGTGCAACGGGGGTACTACCGCTCGGATCCACGAGGGGTTAATCTCAACAGGGTGTACCTCAACCCCGATCCGGACGTCCATCCCACCATCTTTGCTGCCAAGAGCGTTATTCTCCACCATCATGTGAGTTCCAGGGTGACCAAGAGTCATGTGACTGACTCTGAGCGTGGTGGGGAAATCCCCTCAGGAACTCGGGCAGGGGAATCCCCCCACGATGTCATCCATGATGAACACAAGCACATGAACGGTGGAACAGAAGTTGACTTTGCAACAGACGATACGGAAGTACGTGCAGAGCTGGGAAACACAAAGTACGTCATTCAGAAACAAGGGATTGGCGCAAACGCCGTCTTAGTAGTCCACAAAGGCGGCTTGAATGGCCCTCTGCTAGTAAATCAACCCAATCTGAATGATGAATCCTCTACCGCTGCTGACCAACAGGAGAATGCAGACCCCAGTAGAGAGATGGGTCTGCCAAACAAACACCTCGCTGGCATCCACAACGGGGAATCTCACAAGTTTGACTATACCGCGCCGCGTGACGACGCATCCGTGGACGATTCGGACGTCGAAAGCGAAGCTGGCCATCTCCTCAAAACCCAACCTCAGTCATTCACCCCCGCAGCTAACCAGTCCAATAACAACGTTGCCGGGCAACCCGCCTCCCACGCCGCCATGGAAACAGATGCGCCCATCCTGCCGGAGGAGAGCGGAGTGGCTTTCTACGTGGACCTCCACGGCCACGCCTCCAAGCGAGGCTGCTTCATCTACGGCAACCACTTTGAGGAGGAGAGTCAGCAGGTGGAGAATCTCCTTTACCCAAAGCTCATCGCACTCAACTCCGCCCACTTTGACTTTGACGGCTGCAACTTCACAGAGAAGAACATGTACACCAAGGACAAGAGGGACGGTATGTCCAAGGAAGGCAGTGGCCGCGTCGCTGTCTTCAAAGCTACAGGCATTATCCACAGGTAGATATCTGGGTCCCGTAACATAAAGGTTTGTGATCAATTGGAAATTTGAAAGACAAATTCTGATTGGTTGCTGGTCAGTCTTTTGAACAAAAAGCACATGCAACAATGATGTTGATTGGCCCTTGCCATTTTGCTTTCATTCTTTAAGCCCTATTCTGACTGGGGGTCGGGGATCAACTTGACCCCCACCATCCATGACTGATGCACAATAATTCTCTTCAGCATGTGATTGCAAAATGTGACCTTTATACCTCCTTTTTCAAAGAAATTGTACAAATAAATATTACAAATTCTAAAGCTTATAATTTACACAAAAGTGAATATTTTTGCTCAAAAATTTGTTTTGCGGATGTGCCTTAATCTCAATGCAAAAGGTTGTGTTGACGCAACCTTCCATGGCCCAAATATTGGGGGGTGGGGGGGGGGGGTCAAATTGCCCCCCTCCCCCACACACACATTTTAGTCACTTCTGTTAGTCTCTCTTTCTTCTTTTTTCCAGCTGTCTCTTCCCACCCCCTTCTCTCTCTCTGTATCCTTCTTTCTACTTCTGTTTCCAACTCTCTGTTTCCACTCTCTATTTTCATAATTGTACATGTTCTCTCTCTCTCTTTGCAGCTACACTCTGGAATGTAACTACAACTCTGGGCGGTTTGTGAACTCTCTTGCCCCTGCATCCCATGATGAGGGTCGAGCTTCGCCCCCTCCCCTAGCAGGCTACCCCCCCAAGTATGGCCCGCAGCATTACGAAGAGGTAAGTAGCCCATACTGCTGCACGATATTTCAATGATAACAAGCTTATGCAATATTTAATTAGTTATGCAATATTGAACAATTATTGAATAGACAAAAAATATTGAATAGCTTATGAATGCAATATTGAAGAAATATTGAATAGACAATAAATATTGAATAGCGTAAATGCAATATTGAACAAATATTGAATAGACGATAGCTATTGAGTTCAAGACTTAGTCTATATATCGTGAGGGCACGATATGACTTCAAATATTGTTGATATTCACGTTTCAGACATTTCATTTTGATGTTAAAGGGCATATACTGTACTGGGAAGACAAAAAGCCTTCAAAAAGGTGACCCTGAGCAATCTTCTTGCAAATGGTCTGAAATTCGTGTATGGTCCATTGTAGAAACATGCTGAAAGTTATTTGCACTCAAATGATCCACATCTGGAGTAATTAGTGATTAAATCGCAAGTCCTTAAAGTGTTCGGGCCGAACATCTCGATAATTTGTGATTTAATCACTAGTTACTTCAAATGTGGATCCTTTGAGGGCAAATAACTTTAAAATAATTTTAGACCATTGGCAAGAAGATTGAGGGCTTTTTTTCTCCTCCCAGTACAGTATATTCCCTTTAATACGTTTAAGAGCAAAGGAAAATATTGTGAAATAAACAAACCTACCAGCAAAAAGAACATGACAGCAGAAACCCAAACACTGACTTGATGACAAGCTCAAATAAACCCATAGATCTATCCATAGTTGTGTACATACATAGTGAAATGCATAGTCTGATTCCCATCCGCAGTACATGACATGCTTGAAAAAATGTTTTTAAATGTCTTATAAAGATTTGTGATTGATCGTAACTTGATTTGCGATTGTTATCAATCGTAACTCTGTACATTAGACATAGGGGATTGGACTTGTGATCAATTCAGAGCAATCACAAAGTTTTATAAGATGGGGTCTTGGATGTTTCTGTACATTAGACATAGGGGATCGGACTTGTGATTGATTCAGATCAGTCGCAACTCTTTATAAGATGGGTCCTGGATGTTTCTTATCGTTCTTCATGATCGTCCCAGGTTGGTCGAGCAGTGGCTGTAGCCGCCCTGGACATCATTGATGCCAACCCCTGGTCGAGGCTCACAGCCACCGAGAATGGATCGGTCCACGGTGTCAGGGCGTGGGTTCAACGCTACCTCCGCAGTGCGAGGGGAGCCCCTTCCCTCCCCAGGAAGATGTCTCGGGTAGCCTCAAAGACATCCAGGTAAACTAGTCAAGAAATGAATGTTTTCTGGAGAGACAGTAGATAATGTAGTCTTTGTGCTTGCTTTGTCTCTCAATCGGTAGAAATAACATTGATTAATCTGTTAAAATAAGATTAATTGATTCATCTGTTATTAAAAGAGCAGAGTTTTGAAATGTGTATGAGCCGGTATCACGTCTGAGAGTTGATCAGTGCAGCATCACCGAATCGCCTATTGTAACAGGTTTGAATACGTATAGATATGCAGAAACACTGATTCTAACTATAGACAGTTGATAAACACACCCTATCTTAGCATGGTTAGCAATGTGATGAATGATTATCATAGTATTGATAATCATGTCTTTGAATAACGTCTTTGGTGTTTAGAAGCAAAATGATTATTATTATGTTCATGATGATATTATGAATGATCATATTGATGACAATTATGTTGACCATTTCCTTTGTAATTGCCAGTGTGATGGGAGTAAGATTTGACATTGAATAAGAATGGTTTTAAAATTAGTAACGTATTCGATAATGATGACAGAGACATTAAAATAATCCTGATTAGAATTTTGTTGGTCTCTTAGGCCAAAAGTCTTAAAAGAGTTTAAGATATAATGTTGATAGTGATCATCATACAAATAGCGCCGTTGGTCTCTCAGCCTCGCTCCTGTATTTATAAACTGTTGTTTTATTTCTGAGAATTTCACTGGTCTCTTCTAGTCTGGTTGCCACGGTGATGAGTCCTGTGAGGGTGAGCAGGACCAGCATGATCCATGGAGGGGGGTCTAGCAACCCCCCAGGGGGGCCCCATGCCGCCCCTGCCCAGTCCAACCAGCACCATACAGTCACTAACAGCCCCAAGAGAAACACCTGCAAACCACTAGGACCAGTCAGAGGTATGTCGGGAAAAAAAAAATGAGCACAAGTTCTCCCCATCGCATATAGCAGATTACAAGGGATAAATCATTGCGCGACACCGATATCAAATCGATTGCTTTTGAGACATACAAAATGTAGGTATACTTTTGGTTTTGAAGGTCGCCATATAAGCAATCCATGTCAGGTTAGTCTTCCATTGATATTTTCCTAATATCTCGGCCACAAAAGGTTGTATCGATGCAAAATTTTCCACAGAGATAAATGAACATGTAAAGATCCCGGCTGCATAATTTCTTTTTGGAAAAAAGTAATCAATATTGTGTAAAGCAAGTAGGAAGGCGAAGTATGGCCCATTCACAGACGTCAATAGAGTTGGTAGGAGGATGTGGGAGAAGATTGTTCTTTAGTTGTAAAATAATAGAGTCTGTTAAGCTTTTGACTTCTTTCTCTCCTCTCCTTCAATTATTACATGATATTTTTCTTTGTGGAGTACATTTTTTCTGTTTCCAGAACTGTCACCGGAATCCCTGCAGTCTGTACAACAAAGTTAGTTTTACAATATGTATGCACCCCTCAACTGCATAGGAATGTGTTATTTCAATCACCTGTATCAAGTCATTCGTTTTCAAAGACAGAAATGCTTTCTGAATCATGATTAGTTGATGCTAGTCTGACAAACTACAGAAAAACTTTAGAAATGCCATTTGTAACGGATTGTTCTAACGATGGTCATAGCATGACTCTGAATCATGATTAGTTGATGCTAGTCTGACAAATTACTGAAAAGCTTTGGAAATACCAGTTGTAACGGATTGTTTTAACAATGGTCATAGCATGTGCATCCAAGAAGAATGGTGTATTGCTCCCTGTGATGCAGAGACCAAGACCTCGCTGGAGAGGAGAAAGCACCTGGCTCATCTCCAGGGCACTAGAGCCACCTCATCTCCATCATCCACCCCGGCAACCGCATCCCATCCCACTGTATCCATGGGAACGGCATCCACCACCGTATCGGCCGGAGTAGGTGGACAGAGCTTCACCATCCCGCTACCGCTGACCCACTGCAAGCAGTCTCCACCCGGTACCACTGCTGCTGCTGCTGCGTCCAAACCTGTGAAGGGCTCCCTCTCCTGGGCACAGAAGAAAGCCAAGTCCGATTCCATCCTGGGGAGGAATGCGGGCGAGGCTGACCGAGCTGTGGGTGGGAAGGAGCCTACAGGCCGTGGGGGCATCAGCCCTCGTGCTCTGCATTCCAGGTCCACGAACAATCTTGGAGCGCTGGCCCGTCACGGGGTGAGCGGTCACTTCCCCGCCAGCACACTGCCCTCTGTTGTCACTGAGCTGCTCAACTCGGTCATGATCAACGTGATGGAAGGCTCGAAGGACTTGGAGAGAGTGAAGGACGAGCCGACGGCAGCAGTAGCGCAGGAAAGAACGGCTCTCTTTGTCAATAATTATGGGGTAAGTTGAGAAAAAAATGGCCAAGCTTCATCCCTGCGAGTTTTTAAGTTTGTGCATGTTTGTGCATGGTTCTTAGTGTGGCTGGTTTGCATTACTTTGAAATCGTGATGTACGCTTGCTTTTTGGCATCACAGCTTGGACAATGGAGAATTTGCATGCCATCCATTTAGCACCCAGATGCTATAATACATCCAACATGCATACAGTAGTGCCAGGCTTTGTGGTTAAAGGGATAGTCCACCCTGATACTAGGTTGGTTCTTAACCAAAGTAGAAACATGACAGAAAGACATAAGTGATGGTTTAATGAAAATCCGTCTAAGGATAAGAAGTTCTGATTGTTTAAAGTTTTGATTTTGTGACGTCACATACATGTACAAGATGCTTTCCCATACATGTATGTTATGTACTCATTTTATTGAAAATGTCAATTTTCTCAAAATTTACCTGTTCATTTGATACTTCGTTAGAAACATGTTTTTACACACATAAGAAAAGAAATAATCCTTCAAAAAAAGAAAAAGCAATTCATGGAATCATACAGCATAACATATGGGAGAGCACCTCACGCCTCGCATCACAAAAATTACATTTTAAAAGATTCTTATCCTATGATGAATTTTCATAAAATCTTCACTATGTTTCTTTCATGTTTCTGCTTATATTGTATCCAATTGAACTTCAGGGTTGACTATCCCTTTGACTGCAAAATGCCAATTCCTTTTGTATCACAGAAGGGGATATTTCAAGGTATTCAGAGAGGAGTTTTCAATGAATTATACTGCTTTTGAGAATGTAGGTTAACCTTAATCAAGCTAGGAGGCGAGTCTTGATATTTAGTACAATCATCATGAAACGCACAAAAATATCGTTGCCCGAATTGATGACTTTTTTGTACTCTCGCACAAGGTGTTGACTTCAATTTGAAGGATTAATTGATAAGAAGTTTTTTATTGTACTCATATACATGTGCTGAAATTTGTGATGGTCTTATGTTCTCAGGTCAAGATTAGGGTTTAGTCATGAAGGATGTCATCTGCAGTGTGTTTACATTCATTGTTGGCAATGGAAAATTGTGTTGAAAATGTTTTGTGTGTTTTTCAGCTGTATACAGTTCACATGTTGCTTTTAGTAACTAACTACTCAGGCAGTTCATTTTTCCAATGACTGCAGGGGAACTCTTGCACTAACATTTGACGCAAATGTTTGCATTTTATTTGATCCATTTTGTGTGTTTATTATACTGCACCTTCCATGTTGCATTACCACCATGTGTCCATCCCTCCGCTTCATGCTGATGTTGCACTCCCCCGCAGAGCACAATGTTTGCACCCAGTACAGCAGATGCCCTGCACACTGTCAATCTGGAGTTTCCAGCCATGGTAAGGGTGTACCATTTGCGGTGTAGGGGTGTGGCTGCCTTACACATCCCATCATGCTCGAATTCATAAAGATATATTTAGCGATACTCTTCTTCCTGTGTAACCAAACAAATTATGTGCACACCTGCCTGATTCAAAAAAAGGAACTCTGTCAAGTAGAATATCATGTGAAATTGATTAAGAGCATAAAGGCTTGTCCTTTCTCGATAGAGGTAGATCAACAAACCAGGGATGGTATTGTGTCAGAAACTGAAGTCCAAAACTGTCTCCGCTAAGTCTGTTGGTAATCTTAAAAATCGACCATAGTCAAAAAATGTGCCAATCGGCCAATCGTAATTTAGGGTTATTTGGGACTTAGTCAAACCTTACCCAGCTGATTAACCAGTATATACCCCAGATGATGAATCAAATAGACCACTTTTCATTTCACTCCAACTGACATTTTAAACCCAGTAAAACATAATTTTATTTGCACACAAACAAAGAGTTACCAGTAGTTATTCATACAGTGTTATTACCAAATTTTTTATGCCAGTAATGCCCACAAATGTGCAAACAATAGATCAGCATTTTGGAAAAACCTCCTTTTTTTTGTGCCACCGTCACAGTTTTACACCAATGACAAAAATCTCTTTCCGCACCATTGACGTATTTTGCACAAGTACTGCATGTAGATCTGAAAGAGCTGCACACAATGGATTAATAGAGAACCGAAGTGTGACGTCATAACGAGCATGCTGTCCAGACTGCTGGTTCTAAACTTTGTGGGTGTAGCAAACAGCAGTGATTATATCGGGATCTCTCAATGAGAGTACCTGACACTAGCATGGTAGACAATGTTGTGGCAGTGAAAAATAATGGATACAACAACGGTACTCTCTGCTAGTGCTGCACGATATTTTAATAATATCTTGTTTATGCGATATTGAAAAAAATGTTGAATAGATGAGGCTGAGTTCATGAAAGTCAATAAATCGTGAAAGCAAAATAAAACTTCAAATATCGTCAATATTCACATTCAGACATCATTTTGACATTGATATCTAGTAAAATGTAAGGAAACGTTTTGTAAAATAAACAAGTCTAACAGCTTAAAATGCCTTGCGTTTCTGCAGGAAACGCAAGACATTGTTACTGCATCTTTTTAGCTATTTTCCTGTTGTTTTGGCTTATCATGGTCAAATGCTGAGCTGATCACAGGCTTCACAGCAAAAATTTCTCATTACTTGCTGTGCTGAAAGTGTGGTTTGTCCTTTTTTTTTTCAAATACATGTATATCAACGTATCGGCGATATTTGAGTGATGCCTAATCACCTAATGCAAAACGGCGATATCTTGCAGCACTACTCTATACACTTAAATGCTTTCAAGCATCATTGGTATTTGCAGAGTGAGTTCAAGACTTTCTTTCCTTCCCCCCCCCCCCCCCCCAGGCCCAGACAGCACTTTCCCCTAGAGGTCAGAGGTCATCATACTCCCATGACCTTGGGCCTACCACCTCCTCCTCCATGTCACCCCCCTCCTCCCACCAGCAGCACACCCAGCAGTACGGGGGAGAGGAGAAGGACCAGAGCCCTCTCAAAGCACTGGGGAGCCTGCGCTTACCGGAAGGAAGGTAGGAAGCCAGCCAAAGCGGAATTGTACTTGGGGTTGTCGGTCTGTCCATCCGTCCATCCTTTTGTCTGTCTTGTATCCGTACATGCAACATCTTGAGAACTGTTCAATAGATTTGCTTCAGACTTGGTACCTGTGTGTTATTCATGAAACCAATGAAATGTATGAGAATGGGGTCAAATCCGACCAAGGTCAAAGGTCAATGAATTTTAACAAAATTGGCTAAATATGATGTTATAGCAATTACCAGAAATTCTGGGCTCGACCCAATGTGGTACAATGTTGGATTACTACATTACAGAGGAAGATCGGATATTATCTAATCTCAAATCTTCATCTCTATTAAGTTATATGTTATACATTGATTTATGTATTCAGATGCCTTCACATTATTGTTCTAAATGATATTTTGTACTTTGTCAAAGAGTTGTGTTAAAACTATGTTGCAGTGAAGAATAAAGCAATAATACATATATATATTTTTTTCCTGTTCATCTCGAATGTAGCAAGCAGGAGGCCAGCGACAAGGCAAAGCGTCGCCGGAACAAGAAGGGCGGAGGCGGGCCTGGAGGGGCGGGGCCGAAGAGGCGGAGCGTGTCTCACAGCCCCACCCGCAAATCTCAGAAGAAGAACTCCCTCAAGCACCTGGCCCGCCCTAGCAAGCACAGCGAGACGGACAGCGACACTGACCCCTACGGCCACCGGCGGCCAGACCTGCCTCACAGACAACGGTCACTGACCAGCAGCCTGTCTGACCCCACCCCCAGTGAGTACAGCAGAGATGTTAAAAAGGCTGATTTTTAATTTCTTAGTTGACTAGTGAACTGGAGTGATGACATCATATTATAAAGAAGTGTGCAAGTGCATCTACTAGGTCATTGCTTGAACCATAAGTCTTGAATGAATTGACCCATGTGTTGCTGTCATTCTCAATCTACACACCTCTCTCAACTTGACAGCTCTAACAAAAAAGCAGATTGAAGTCGCATAATGGACCCAATACATTACATCTACAGGGAGTCAGAGTATTATTTCATAAAGAAATCATATTTTGTTATATCATGTGCAGAAAAAGCTTGTACATTGTGCTAAATGACAACATCTCAACCACATTCATAGCAGCTGACCAGTGACATTTTGTTCTACATGTAGTTAGTAGGATACGAAAAGTAATATACTATATCATTCTTCTGATTAAGATGCAATGTATTATAAAAGAAATGTACATCCTACTACATCGTATATTGTTGGACCATTACATCAAAATTTGTCAACTCTATTTGGCTCTTTAAAAATCATTTTATGAGATCTATTTGTTTGATGTTAAACTATGTACTTATTTGTATTATATCAAATTTTAATTCTAAACTTGCTATTGATATTGGTATTTCCCTGGAATTGTGTAGCAAAGGAAGACATACATGTATGCATGAAAGTTTTCTCTTCAGAGTACAATATGTTTTGTGTAAAGGATGGGCTCTCTGCCTATGTTAGAATTGTGAATTAATTGCAAAGTGAGTTTGTTCCTTTTTGTGACTGTTTTCTTTGTATCTATCAGCTGAGGTAAACAGAGGCACAGACCATTTTAGTCGAATTCCGTCCGGCTATGGCAAAAGGGCTGTCACGCCAAAGAGGTATTAATTCATCTTCATTCACATTTCTATAAATGTTTGTATGTCGGTATTTGTCATTCTCTCTTTGTTCCTTCTTCTAATACACTTTTATCTCATCCATCTTCTTTCATGCCCTTGTCCTTCTTCCTCTTCCTTTTTTTTTTTTTTTGTAATATCTTCTTTTTCTCTGTTTTCTTTTCTCAAGTCTATTTTTGTCTCATATCTTCTTCCCCTTTTTCTTCCTTGTCTTTGTTTGCTTGTTTCTTCTTTTTCTTTTTCTTCTCCTATGTGGCATACATCTGGTGTTGGGGTAGTCATTATGTCACTCTATCTTTGAAGTCATATTTCGTAGTAGACTATTGATGACTTGTGTGTTGCACCTAAAAGAAGTAATGTTTTAAGCACCCATTCTGAACTGATTTTATGCATTGATTTTTTGTCATTCTTTCATATGTATTGTGCTACTTTTGTTGTGTCCCTTCATTTTCACTTTGCGTGTCAAATAAACTTGTTTTAATCAATTTGTGTGTATTGTGCAAGCAACAATGTGGGAACTTCTGTTAAATGTAACTTTCAAAGAATACCATTCACTTTGTAATAATATCTATGAAATATAGCATTAGACACGATGAATGAATTTGCTGTAAATGAACTCAAATCCAACTTCACAATTGATAGTTTGTGCATAGAAGCATCTTTTTAATAAAATGCACATTTGCAAAAAACAACTGTACACAACATATGAGAGAGCACCTCGCACATGACATTACAAAATCAAAACTTCAAAATCAAATAACTATCTTTTCCTTTGACTGATTTTCCTCAAACCTTCACTAACATGTTTCTTTCATGTGTCTGCTTTTATTGAAATCAACTATATTTCCCAGGGTGAATTATCTCTTTAAATGCAGTATGGAAATTGTTTGTATGTGACTGGTTGTTTGTCTGACTTGTCTTTGCCCTATCCTTCCATCTCTATCTGTAACTTGCTCCTCCTCTCTGTCGTACCTTCTCTCCATCCATCCATCCATCTTTCGTTGTGCCGTGACCTGGTGTTGTTTGCGTGCAGTGTGCAAACTATGCAGCGTCTGCTTCTCCTGGCTCACCCATGCTCTGCCGGTACGTCAATGCTGCCCTCAAGAGAGGGAGCTCTTCGTCTTTTTGTTAACTTTTTGTTCTGTTGATTTGTTTTTTTCTCTCTCTCTCAATCTGCCTCATCGTGACAACTTTCTTCTTCTTTTTAAAAGAACATTAGCTATTCAGGAAAATGTTGATTGAGCTTAACAATGACTGTCTAAGTCCTCAAATTAGATTTGGGTCATAATTTAAGTTTGGCTGCTGACTATGAAATTATATACTGTATTAAAAAACAAAGTGTTTGAGATTACAACAAACAAAAGTTTATAATTTTCTGTTTTATTAAAGATTGTGATTCTTCTCAACCGTCGTATGAGCACCTGAAAGTTTGTAGGCATATTTCAAGCTTTTTTATTTTTTGTACATGTGCTTGTGTAGACTAGGGCTCCGTCATATAAAGAGTTGCGATTGAATCAGGTTTGGATGCCAGTCTGATCTCTTATGTACAGAGTTATGATAGATATCAAGTTGCAGTCAATCACTATTCTTTATAAGATATGGTCCAGTTTATCGTATTCATTTTCTTCTTAATGCAGGACACAAATGCGTCCCTGCATACGATGATATTGCTTTGTTGGAAGGAGTTCATTTGTATTGTGTTTGTCAATTTCACTTCATCCTTTGAGTACCAAGCCAGCCATAGCCCATTGACTTATTACATAGTTCATGCAGCTATGTTACTAAGAGGGCTAACTGGCTCTTTCTTCTTTCTAATATCAGGAGTCGCTCGATCAGCGGTGCCCAGGAATCTACCTTCCTTAGAGCCAAAGTAGGCAATGCCATCAGGAAGTCGCATTCTTTCACTGGGGTAAGAATCTTAAGTGAGATAATTATGAGGAACGCACCTGGTAGTTATTTAATATTCTGAGACAAAACGCACAATAAAGAATCACCAATTCATGCTGTTTCAAAAACATTTTCCATAATATTGATATTTTAAAGCACATGATACTCTGCTCTGTCATATAAGGTGTTATTTAGAGACAGGGGATTCTTTTTGCAGGTCAAAACGTCTAAAGCCATTTTTGTAAAAAAGAAAATACTCTAGAACTGACTTTGAACAGCTTTATGTTGATCGCATTTTGAGCAGTTTTTGGAATGCTTTTCACACCGCACTGTAGATGCGTTGTGGTGAGTGCCTCGCCAGTGGGTGTTTCAAACGTAAACAGGGATATATTTTTTTTACTTTTCCTGAAAAATTTAATGAAGCTATGAATGTGAGATTTCATATACACGTTATTATTGTGGTATAATGCTGATTAGTACCGAGTCTCAGTGCTTTTGCAAATGGGCTGAACTGTCTATAGAAACAAATTATTATTATTGTCCTTTTGATCTATTTTTACCCAGAGGGACTGCAGCTGATCAGTGCAGAGTTTCAGTACTTTTGCAAATGGGCCAACCTGTCTATAGATACAAATTATTATTATTGTCCTTATGATCTATTTTTACCCAGAGGGACTCCAGCGTGTCGTACCAGGTGGTGGAGCTGAGTGACCTCACCAGACCCCCCGCCCCTCAGAAGACACCCATCCCTGTCAAGAAGATTGGCTTCTGGGTCGACTTCTGAGCTGCAACGTCTAGCCTCAGATTCAGGCTGAGCTGTTTCTTCTTCACTGTAATAACAATCAGATGTGGACACGAGCCTATATCTTTCTCTTTCTTACGTACTCCCCTTCACTGACATAGACAGAGCAAGTACAGTTGGGCCTGAGATCAATGTCACAGCTGATTGCAATCTATTGCAGTCAGACTGCAGTAAAGGTATGGAGCTGATTGCATTTGATTGCAATCAGCTGAATAGTATGGGCATTGTGGGAACATTGTACCAATGATTGATGTACAGTACACTTAAATATAGAGTGAAGCACTATTTCTAGCATTGGCATGTCCAGTAGATGGAAGAGCAACAGGATATGAGATATCTATAGACCTAGTAGGTCAATGGGCGTGCATTCTATGGAACTCTTAACGATGTAGGCCCAATAGCTATTCTCGATATTGCAAATAACTGTAAAATATCACCGTGCGAGCCGCTCTTACACTGTTCGGATTGGCCACTTCCAGTTACTGTATATTAGTAGGTCAGCGTAAATGATCGCACTACTGTCGACAATTTCCTGGTAACCAACTTTCCCACAGAAATTTGTCCTATATTTGCTACTGTACTGTATTATAGAGAATTTGTACAGCACGTTTCTGAAGATGACTGCATGAAGTAGAACTGAACTTTCTTGACTAAAAGAAAGGTTCCTTGCACCGACTCAAAGCACTGTGTGTTGGACTACAAGACTGGAAGTATACAGGTCAATAAATTTGGCTGAAAACCTGGTAGCGCTCGATACGGTGATATTTTAAAGTAATTTGTGATATCAAAATTTACAAGTGAAAATCACATTGCTATCAAGCTCTTACATGTATTGAATTCACTTATACTGACAAAGCAATAGTGAAATGGGTATATATTTCCTGTTGAAGTGTATCGTAATATGAAGATTGTCTGATTGGACCATGTGACTTTCATTTGTGCTACTTGTTTTAACAAGTATTTGTAGCAGTAACCTCACTTCACATCATTATTAGGTTTTGCTTTCTGTAAATAAAGCGACATTTGAGGAGTTACATTTATATATATTTAGCTGAATAGACCAATTCCTGATTTTTTTTTCACCAAAGAACAGGATGCGTACACCTTGATGTAGTATGCCAAAGGCAACGAATATAGTATTCCGTCCCTCAAAGTCACAAGTATTACAAATTGCTAACAAACAGAATCAACAACGAATATTACTTATGTGCTGAAATTTTATGTAATTCTTATTTTGCATTGTATTCTGAATTATTTATGACCAACTATTAACCTACGTGTTGTTTTATAACATTTGATATTGGTAGAGATTGTGTGAGCTTGCATCTTAAGAATATTTGTGTCTCTGTTTAGAAAATAGATGACTTTAATGAAATGTTTGATTATTTATATGTGTGATTTTGAAGAGGTTTTGTGTACAATTATACATGTATTGATGTATCAAATATTTGATCTGTTAGATGTGTAATCCTTTTAATGTGTGAAATTTGTAAATCTTGCCATCACTCCACCTTATAGGTGCTGGAATATTGCTTTGAATCTATATTTGATTTTTTTTCTGTAGCTCGATCAAAGGGAGACTACTTTTATATCTACGAAAGCTTCTTTTGAATGATTCAATGCATGTCTTTAGTATTTGGGTTATTGTGTCTATGTTTTTAGTTTGCACAAAGTATGTAGTGCCTCGGAGTAGAGACGACCAAACTTGTATGTACTGTTAGGTAGATATACAAAATCTTTACAACATTGCATGGAGCCCCTTTTTAGTAGGTTGTTTTATAATGAATATGATATTGTTAATAATTATTAATGATATAATTTGCATATTTATTAGTATTATTGTACAATAATAGAAAGTGATGCATAAAGATGTAGCATATTTTCTAATGGAGATAAGTGTAAATGTTGTCATTCAATACGCTATAGGAAGGTTAACTCTAGTCACTTCATGACAGTGTTTTATTTTTTTTTAATTGTTATTTTGGGGCTGTTCATGCTCCTGGGTGGAGAGCAGCAGTATGAATGTAGTGTCTTGCTTCGGGACTCAAGTTGCCATGGTGGAGTTTGAACCTGCAATCCTTTTGTCAAAACTGCTATACTAAGTCACCTCCCTGTTTTTTTTTTTTCTGATAAAGAGTACTATGATTACAATGTATTCACTTAAACATGTTCATGCATTAACTTTTCACTATTTTGCTGCTTTTATAAATGCTATATAGACATTCCATTGTAAATACGAACTGTAAATTATTGTTCGTCTGTATATTTCTATTTTGAGGTACTAGTAATTTATTGTAATGTATAATGTAAAGAATCTTTAAGAGGCTGAAACGTAATTTATATCTTGTTAAATAAAAACCTTTCCTTATTGTGCATATTTTCGCCCACTGTTCTGAAACAAGTATGAAAGGAGGTCTGATTGTTACTGTAGTTTTTATGTTAATGTCCAATTTTTAATTTTTATGTTATGCTGTGCATAAGATGCAAGATCTGTGGGGTGTTTCACCAAGCTGTTCGTAAGTTACAAACGACTTTACGAACGACTGGTGATCCCTTCTTGTGCTAAATCAGATTCTCAATGAACAAAGTGTGGTATCGCATTTAGCACAAGAAGGGATCACCAGTCGTTCGTAAAGTCATTTGTAACTTACGAACAGCTTGGTGAAACACCCCCCTGATGAGATAGACAAATATACAAATGCAATACCGATTTGTCTGAAGGGAAGGGTGTTTTCACCAAGCTGTTAGTAAGCTACGCACGACTTTTACGCACGACTGGTGACCTGTTCTTGTGCTAAATTTGTTCCCGTTTTAGGATAGTGGTAGTAAAAATAATTTCCAACTATCTTAATCAAATTTGACAAATCATAAACTTTGTATTCAGATGCTTGTTAACAACAGGAATTTTGATATACAAAGATCAGATTTCAACTTTGCCTTATGGGCATCTAAATCATTGACTGAGTATCTGATTCAGCACAAAGCAGGTCACTCGTCACGCGTTAAGTCATTGTTAGCTTACGAACAGCTTGGTGAAGCACCACCGTGCCATATACAAAAATATAAGCATTGTTATGTGATCTTTTTTTTTCAAAGGCTCATCTAGCCTTTGCTTATGGGCTGTTAAACATTTTTTTGTGATTTTCTGACTTGGTGCTGGCAAAATAAACATGCTGTGCTGTGGGAAAAATCAGAACTATTTGTTGATGATTCCTTATTTGGATTTTTGTGAATGTCTAAAGGTACCACATGTATATGTCATGTCATTGCTAAAGGTTACATGCAATCCTGATAATGATTTTGAAATCTGGTATCCTTGTCTAATGCAATTTGTTTATAGAGTAACGAAGTGTGACGTCATGTAAACATATTATCAATACCTATTGTCGCCCTCTCCCCCACCCTCCATTTCACTCAGTTTTCTGTCCCTCCTTCTTTCTTACTCTCACCCTCTCACCTTATCTCTCTTCATGTCTTTCTTGCTCCTCCCCCCCCCCCATTTTGTTACACACTTTGCCTATACATGTATTTCTTTCTCTTCCCCCCAACATTCCCCCGTCTCTCCCTACACCTCTCTCATATTCTACCATACATTGTATATCTTTCTCTTACCCTCTATCTAAGTACACCTTTCTCCCTCACATTTGTCATTTTCTCCTTTCCATCCTGTCTCCTATCTTCCTTTATCCCCCTTCTTTAGCCCCCTATCCTTAATTCCCTCCATTCTTCCCCTCTCATTCTTCCATTCACACATCTCACCTTATCTCTCTTTCTGTTTTTCTTGCTCCTTGCCCCCCCCCCTTTTTTTGTTACACACTTTGCCTATACATGTACATTTATTTCTTTCTCTTCCCCTCTTTCTCTTCCCTACATTCTCAACACAACACTAAAAAAACGGAACAAAAAGACTCATTCTCCAAACATTTCTCCGGCAATCCATATTTCTCACTTGAACATTTATTGCTGTCTTGGATGAAGCAGAAGAGACATGTACATACAAAAAAAACATACAAGCGAAAGAGACACATGCAATGGCATTAAGGAGCTCAAATCACATGAAATGAGAAAGAGAAAGGGGGAGGGGGGGGGGGGGAGGGTGAAGAGAAAGGGGGGAGGGGGGAGGGTGATTCTGCATAGCATCCCCCTACCTATTACCCTTCCTGGACCATGTTGCATATTGGCTTTCAATTATTGTAACTTACTATGAATGGTAACTACCATGGCAACAGGGGCAAAAATGAGACCTCATTGGCTGTTGCCATGGTAGTTACCATTGATTGCAAGTTAGAATAATTGAGAACCTATATGCAACATGGCCCCATGCTGCTCTTCTGGATTTGTGTTTACTTCTGTGACCCATTGCATAAAACCATTACCATTAATGGTGGCTGCCATAAATGGTAACTACCATGGTGACAATCGCTTGACAGCTAATCAAATCAAAGGTTACCATAGAAGTTGCCATTGGAAGCAAAATTACCATTAATGGTTAGTTTTATGCAGCTGGGTCCAGTTGACAAAATGCGCACATGGCACTTAACATTTCAATGCTCCATATTTCCGTCAGAGGGGGTCAGTAATGGGGCTTATATGTCGAATAACCCTCTCATCACCGCAACTTAACCCTCACATTACCATGCCTTGAAATCCTTATTGGCTTACACATTTTTCATGCCAATAAAACGAGAGGTAATCCTTGGGCTTAAAAAAACCCATTGGCTTACTACACATCTACATGTCAATGGTATTGAGAGACTTAACCCTCACATTACCAGGCCTTGAAAACCCCATTGGCTTACTACACATCTACATGTCAATGATATTGAGAGAGTTAACCCTCACATTAGCAGGCCTTGAAAACCCCATTGGCCTACTACACATCTTCATGTCAATGGTATTGAAAGAGTTAACCCTCACATTATCAGGCCTTGAAAAACCCCATTGGCTTACTACACATCTTCATGTAAATGGTATTGAGAGAGTTAACCCTCACATTACCAGGCCTTGAAAACCCCATTGGCCTACTACACATCTTCATGTCAATGGTATTGAAAGAGTTAACCCTCACATTACCAGGCCTTGAAAAACCCCATTGGCTTACTACACATCTTCATGCCAATGGTTACGAGAGAGTTTTAACCTTCTATGTATCAAGATACTGTAAGCCTATTGGTTTCCTACAACAAACATGCACCGATGGTATCAATGGGGTTCCAGCTTTGTCTACGTCAATATGAGTCTGAATACTGAAACACAGGCATCCTGAACACTTCTTGTAGAAGTAAATTTCACAGCCTTGTCCCTACTGGTTCTTGCATACGAATGTCTCTAATTCGGGAGTGCACTACTGTACCAGTGGCTTGAAAATAAATCTTGGTGATTTCACTAGAATTCATTTTAAATTTCCTGCTAAACCTCTCTATTAAAGCATGTTTAGTTTTTAATCTCAACATTTTGTACAATATAGACCAGGGCCATGCTGCATATAGGTTTTCAATTAGTGTAACTTACCATCAATGGTAACTACCATGGCAACATGTGCAATAATGAAAGCTCATTGGCTGTTGCCATGGTAGTTACCATTGATGGTAAGTTGCGATAATTGAAAACTTATGCAACATAGCCCAGGGGTCAGATTCATGAAACCTTTCTGATACTTCCAAGGTACTTGCTCAAGTGCACTCAGCTGTATGCATTTACAGTAACTTACTCATCTAGAAAGTTTTCATGAATATGGCCCCTGGATTCAAAACCAGTATACATGTATCAACATGGTATGGATAAGTTTCAGGCTTTGTCTAAACTAACGCATCTCATCTCTGACGTAACTCTGTACATGAGTCTGGTCTAGTATACAAAAAAATAGGAACGATTTCTTTCACACTTTATACAAAACATCTGTGGTGAAAAAAGATACATACAAAATTGTTTAATCTTGAGAAAAGAAAATACATACACTTGAAATGGGCAAGACGGAACGCAGTTACAGAAACAAAATATATTTTTGTGCTTTAGGATCAGAAATGTGGAAATTATCTCAAATTTCTCTCCTGGTTGGATGCCAACAGCTTGAAATGGATCTATTTTGTGTATCAGACGAATTATGTAATTTTATCTGATAAATTTACCTACCGGTATGCCTGAATCATTAAGGTATGTTACTGCATCTTGGCTGCGACAATTAAAGTAAAACATTATAAGTGAAAACCTTCTCATAATGCACAGCGAATCAACATCGGGAATTTGTTTGCAGTCATACCCTCTTCCGGTCTCATACACCAGTCCACTGGACCAGGGCCCTGTTGCATAAAACTTACCATTAATGGTACAAGGTACCTCTGCCATCAACAGTAAGTACCATGGTCACATCGCTCAAAAGCCAATCAAATTCAAGTTTTCCATAGAAGTTTACCATTTGTAGCAAAGTTACCATCAATGGTAAGTTTTATGCAACAGGGTCCAGAAGCGGTATGACTTCAACAAATATGTCCGGATATCGATGCACAGTGTATCATAGGATGATTTTGCCGTGATTTCCAATTCCCCATGAGTACCGAAGTGTGATGTCATATGGGCATGTTGTAAAGACAATTGGTTCTAATCTATGTGGGTTAGAGCAAACATCAGTGATCATATCGGATTCTCATTGGGAGTGCCTGGCACTCGCCCGCTAGACAATGTTGGACCAGTGAAACTCTCACCAGAGCAATGTTGTTTAGAACCAGAAGCGGGCAAAAGAATGGATATGACAACTCCACTCCGCATAAAATATATATATTCTGTCTTTCTGAAGCCTACTTCCTACGCAAGGCACTTACTTCCCTTTGCTTTAACATGTAACAAATAGGTAACAAACATACATTTTATGTACATTTCCATCTCACATTACATAAATTACAGTTCTCGCATACAAGAAAATATACATCTGGGGTAACAGAAATGTGCTCTCTGTTTTGTAAGCAACACAAGAAAATAATAAATAATAACCTTTCAAGCAATTCATGAAGACCCAATTGTCTCTCAAGTACATGTGTAAAATGTATGTACATTTTTGGAAAATGTGTGGATTTTAATCCATAGAAAGAAATCAAAATGAAGCAGTTCATTAAATTTTGCTAAGCGGGTGGAAGAGAGAAAAATGGAGAGGGAGGGAGAGAAGGAAAGATACAGTATCGAAGACAGAAAATTGCCCAGCAAGCAGTAGATAAGGTTTAAATCCCCTGACCTCATCTTTTCTTTCTATTCTTGTTTTCTTCCATGTCGTACAAACACTCTTACAGTACAAGGAAGGTAACAACAAAATCTTGAATTAGAAAATAAAAAGGTCTCCATGTTTCCTTTATCTCGGTACATATTTAAGTACTACTGTACATCTTCTTCAAAGTTTTCGAAGGAATTGATTTCACACAAAGAACATGAGATGAGATCTTAAAATCTATTTTTGAATACATTTTTTCCAGCTCAGATGAGTCTTTTGCGAGCACTTCATAGTAGTATCATTGTACACTATATGTATAATTCACATGTGCATATACTCATAGTGCACTCAGGGATAGAAAGAATCAACATCAAAATCTCCCATTCTGAAAATTGTAGTAAATCCAATATTGCTGCATCATCACACTTAGAACAAAGCTGACATTCTGAAAATTGTCTTATTTTATGTTGCTTCTTTCCTCATTTTACTTAATGGGCAATGAGCAGATACCCAGGCGTTACACAGCCTTCCGCTGCGTCTTGCAATACCCCAGACGCCATGCTCTCCATTCTAGGCGATGTCCAAATGGTGTCATTTTCAATTTCTCAAAAAGAAGTTCTATCATTTAAAAAACATGTAAAAAAAAGAAAGGGTAGCTTTGTGATGACAGCATGCTTGAAATAAAAAAAAATAGGGACCACTTTTGTTCATCATATGAAGGGAGTTCTTGAATTAATTTACATGTTCGCTGTTGGTCTGATGAAACAAACTGTGTGACGTAACAATAGTCTCAAGGTGCTTTTCACAACATTCATCGATAATTGCATTGTGATGATGATGTGTCATGATAAGCCTTGTAAATTATACAACCTTCATGTAGACTCTTGCCTCATGCAGGTTATCAGCAGGATCTCTGATTTAATTCCAGCGGTCTTCGTCAAAACAGAATTGAGGACTCAATTTTCTTTTCCAAGCGCTATACCAAAATATGAAAAAAATGATTTGTACACTCTCTCTTCCACTCTTGATCTTTTCTCATCTCCCTCCCTTTCTCTTTTTCTCTCACACTTTCTCTCTCTCTCTCTCTCTCTGTATCGTTTTCTCTTTCTCTCCATCCCTCTTTACGGTCTCTTTCCTAATCTACAAGCTACAAGCTCCACGCTACCCTTCTAAACCTCTTCCTACAATCCCCCGCTCCTCTCAACTGCTGTCCTCCGACTCGCTCTCCTCCTCCCCTCCCTCGTTCGCAAACTCCTCATCCGTCTCCTCCTCGTCGTCGTCGTCATCGTCGTCCTCCTCCTCCTTCAGCTGTAGCTTCCTCTTCCTGGCGAGCCTCTTCTGTATCGTGGCTTCGGTGAGAGGCATCTGGTGGGCCTCCACCAGGGGGTAGATATGCTGGATGGCTGAGTTGATGTTGTCTACTGCTGGTGCTGCAATGTAGAAACAATCCTTACTATAATTTGATTTCAAAGTTGTTTGTGTTAATGTACAATATCCAAGGAAATGGGGGATCGCTTGCAAGCAACAGAAATGTGGTTCCTCAGACGTATGTTAAGGATCGCATGGACAAGCCACACATCAAACACAGCCATGTTAGAGAGGGCAGGCAGACAATGTATTTTACTGAAAACAATTAGGAAACAGCAGCTGGACTTTTTAGGCCACTGTGTGAGAAAGGGAAATTTGGAGTGTTTGTTTCTAACTGGAAAGACAGCAGGAAAGAGCGATCGAAGGCGCCAAACATTAACGTTTTTGCAGAGCATTGCAACTTGGACTAGGTTGAAGAAGATTGAGCTTCTTAGACTGGCAATGGAAAGGAAAGCCTGGCATTTCATGGTTGCCAACGTCACAAGATATGGCACTTGAGAGAGAGAGAGTGTTTTTTTTTTTTAAACTTTTAAAAAAATTTTTAAACTGCTTTGATTTGCAATTTAAGCTTGCACGGCTTCCCATACAGGCTTTTTGCCTCTTTACAGGTATCTTGCAATGGTTATCACGGGCCACAGCTGGCCCGTCGTGGATCACGTTGGAACATGGGCCTGTCTACAGTAATGGGGTACATTTCTGCTACATTTACTGTAATATTTGCATAAATCTCTTAAATTCCAATAATTATTTTTTTCGTCTCGTAAATAAACCAGCCAATAATAATAAAACATCAAAAAATGCATTGATTTGCACTTTACAAGGTTTTGTAAGCTTCAGAAAATTTGCCCTGTACAAATTTGCCATAGCACGATGGTAATGGGACAGACAAGACAAGAACACACTCGTCTGTTCCGTTACCAATGTGCAATGGCAAATTTGTACAGGAGGCAGGATTTTAGCTGAAGTTATTTTACAGGAAATTAATTCAACACTCTGTCATATTTTGGTGGTGCAAGGTGGTCATAATTTCAAATGATTCAGTTGTGCCAAAAAATATCCCTTTACTGTAGACAGACCTAGCAATAAATTATTCCGTGGTGGGTGTAGTGTGCATGCAAGAATCCAGTGGTGTCCCCAACACAAGTTTCTGACATTGCAGACACCAGAGTGGTGTTAAAATACAATGGATAAATCACTCGATATCTCACCTGTGACTGTAATACTGCCTGTTGAGAAGATCTTGAGTGTGGCTCGGGGGTCGTGCATCTTGTATGTGACAGCAGGATGTAACTCCGGCTCGTAGCTAGGAATCAGATCACACAGATAATGTTAAGTGATATAGGTCCTTTTACCACTGCCCCGCTGCAAAGCAACTTTTCCATGTTCATGACCACTTCCCAGAAGCCCAATTACTCTGAAGGTTAAAGCTGACCCTAGAGCTTTATGAGGCTAGTCCATAAATGACATTCACTGGAATTTAGGAAGTGTGACGTAGTTGAGGTCCACTCCCTGTGGAATATTACACCGTATGAATCATTATAAATTCAAGATACTGACCCTTGCAAGGAGTTTACTTGGATCTTGTGAGAGAGCCAGTATATATTCAGAGATATCAGAGAGTTCGAATCAGAGACAAACTCCAGGATCAGATCTCAATCAGAGTTATTCGAGAGGCACCGATATATTCATCACAGATAGAGATCAGCTATTTGAGTATTAAATGTACAACCTTAGATACACATCAAGTCTGCAAGTCCTCCTTTAACCTCAGAACTAAGCAGAACTATATCTAGAGTTTATAGTTGATCCCAAAAGAAGCAACTACACAACACAACACTGAGAAAGAGTTCATAAAAGGAAAAAAGAGCTTCATCTCCCATGAAAATGAGTTATGACCATGTACTATGGGTGCGTTGAGAAAAGTGACATTTCACATACATGTAGGTTTGTGTACAAATACTGCTTTTCCTTTAAATTGCTCTACAATTGATCACATTGCTCTTAAAACTTATTAAAGTACATATCTGATGCAAAAAAAAAAACAAAGATAAAGAACATTTGGAAAACAATGGAATACATAACAAATTCAAGTAAACAATAAAATACATAAGAATTAAATTCAGATTTCAGTGTTTTAACAGATCTTTTATTCATGAAATATACAAATATGTTTTTAAAAATGCAACTAATTTGCATAACTTATATGATTTACACAAAATCTAATGTTTTTTCCTAAAAAAAAATGCCGCCATGCTCTTAACATGTGCTTCAAACTCCATGCAAAATTCTGCATCAGGATAACTTTTTGGGCTGAGATATAAGGGGGAGGGGGGCAAAATGATCCCTCCCCTGTCAAAACTTGCCCTCAAAAAGCCCCAGTCAGAATAGGGCTGAACAGTATTTCCGATCAGTGCTTCTGATATCTATTGGTCACAACAGCGATCTGATACAGGGTGTAAATGACGTCACAATCACGCTGCACTGAAAGTTTGCACTCTGTTTGACCTATTGCCAGGGGACAAAACAACAGAGTGAGCTGCACAATGGCACAGTCGCAGAGAGCCTGAAACATGTTCAGGGATAACATCCTACTACAATGTAAGACTCTTATTAACATATGTTTCAAAACACTGATGTCACACAGCTAATGAGGTCAGAGAGATTAATTTGTGAATCAAATCAAAATAATACCTGTTCTTTCCTTCCTGTAATTCATACTCTGTGAAAAAAAATTGGCCTATTGGCGTTTCAAGAAATGTTAAATTGATTGAGAGATGAGTACCACTAATCGATGTTGTTGGAATGCCCTTACTACTAAACCTACAATGTACAAACATGAAAATTGGGATGGAAAAAAGGTGTTTTTCTTGGTTTTACCTGGCTGCTTTTTGGTGTTGCTCTGAGAAGTTCCTGATGCGTATGCCGAAGGGCAGGGAACACGTCCCCAGCACATTCACCACTTTGTAGCGTGATAACCGCACCTGGAAGCACAAGAGGAGATTCACTTTGAATCATCTTTAACCCTTTGTATACCAGACAAAATAGCCCTCTATGTGTTTTACTTGGGAATGGATACACATGTAGTATGCAAAGACTTAACCCTACGTAGGTCAGGTACAATGCCACTCAATTGAACTTGTGTGTATGAATAAATACATATTTGGCACAGAAAGACTTAACATTTACATGCACATCTACAATTGAAAGCAAGGGGTCCCATTTGCAAAAAGTCATGAAACTTGGCAAGCATCAGCTATACACCCTAAGCAGCAAGCTACTGCATCCATCTCCATTGGCCAAAGATTAAATTTCTGATCAGATAATACAGTATGTCGGTACACTTGGGAAACTGGCCCTACTACATGTAACTGTACCAGGTATTCTTTGAATTGGATTGAATCAAAATGAAGTAAAGTTGATTTGAATTGAACGTTTTTAATCTAATATTCATATTGTTAAGTTTAGAGTTGCATTTTTTGTCATGTTTGCATGTACATGTACATGTGTTTTCATATATTTGAGAATAAAGTCAGTTCAATTTGATGAATTTTAATTTAAAATCCATTCAATGTAAGTGAATAGGGCCATTTTTTGTCAAATCAATTGAATTCCTAACTTACATTGAAACCCATTTTCTGCAAAGCTCTTGCACACTTCCTGGCTGTCTTCTTTGCATGTGTCTCACTGGAAAAACAAACAAACAATTGATCACATTAAACAAATCATCAAACACATATGTCCAAAGTTTTCTGTAACTAATATTTATTTAATATATTATACAAAAGCAACAACTTTCTTTCCTTTACACAAACCAAAAACAAATTCAAGTTATCTTTAATCTAGACGTAAATAATGATTTGTTCAAGTTATCGTTTAACAGATTTTGTTTTGATCATCATTTTCATAATTGTAAACAAATTCTTATCATTTGAAAAAACAAACCCTTATTCAGTTGTAAATCCTACTTGCCCAAGTGTCACTCTAAATGACCTTTTGGTGGCAGGGGCTATTTATCAAGCTTGATGTCCTTAAACAAACATCCTCAATCATCGCTAGTGATTTCACACCTGATGAAGTGTTGCAGCGGCACACAAAATGTTGTGATCTTGTTAGATTACGTTGACCATACATTGCGAGACAATAGATTATCACTAGCGATTTACAGTGGAGCCTGAGATCAACGTCGCAGCTGATTGCAATCAAATGCAATCAACTCCATACATTTACTGCAGTCTGACTGCGATTGATTGCAATCAGCTGTCACGTTGATCTCAGGCCCAACTGTAAGTCCGCAATGAGTAACATATCTGGCATCCTCAACCATGTTGTGCATTTAACTTTATTTTATTCACATGGACTCTTTTGTTATTCATGGGGCTCTTTCCTGGATTGCTGGGTCTTGATGGCCCTACGCACCCCCCCCCCCCCCCCCAGTGTAATTTTGAAATTCTTCCATGTACCGCACCTGTTGTTTCCTGTAATAGTGATCCTGCCTGAAGACCAGATCGTGGCAGTGGCACGAGGGTTGCGGAACCTCATGTTGACTTTCTGCATTAGAACCAGATTAGCAACATAGTAAGAAGAGGAACAATTTGACAGGAGATAGGTGTGAACACAGAGGGAGAGAGGGTAGGGGCAGGGAAAGGGGTAGGGAGAGGGGGGAGAGGAAGAGAGGTATAGGGGGTAAGGGAGAGAGGGAGAGGGAGGAGAGGGGGGAGGGGGGAGAGGGGAGAGGGAGACGGAGGGAGGAGAGGGGAGAGAGGGGGAGAGAGGAAGGGGAGGGGGAGAGGGAGGGAGGAGAGGGGAGAGAGGGGGAGAGAAGAAGAGGAGGGGGATAGGGGGAGAGGGGAAGAGGGAGGGAGACAGGGGAGGGAGGGAGGAAGAGGAGAGAGAGAGAGAGGGTGAGGGAGGGAGGGAGGGAGGGAGGGAGGAGGAGGAAGGAGGAGGAGGAGGAGGGAGGGAGGAGGAGAGAGAGAGCGCGGGAGAGCGGAAGGAGAGAGGGAGAGGGAGAGACGGAGAGAGAGGGAGGGAGGGAGGGAGGAGAGAGAGAGAGGGGAATGGATACAAAGATAGTAAGAGAGAGAGAGATAGAAAGTGAAGGAGAAAGTAAGGGAGGAATAAAGAGAGAGAAGAAAGCACATAGAAAGAAGACCGATAGAAAGACCACTTTGTCAGGCCACTGGGTAACACAATACTACTGCTTGTCTGTATACAATCTTAAGTTTGTCTAAATGTTATTCCAAAATGCAAAATGATTTTTATCTGCTGCTACAGCTCCATCTATGATGACAAGTACAGCATCTCACTCATCGGAGGTGTAACGAAGCTAACACACCCAATTAGCAAAATTTACATGTAAATCTTTAAAACTTTACGCATACCAAATTGCGATGTGATACCATAGAAAAAATTCCCTGCAAAAGCTACACAATTACCCATTCATCTGGAAAAAGAAATTTGTCTCACCCCGTATTCTCTCCTGTACTCTACGTTTGATCCAAACTGGCCGATTCTCCTGAGATTCAGATGGCACCGCACACCAAAAGCACACACAACATTATTGATGAAGATATCGACACTGGGTCGGTCATCCCCCTGTTCTTCCGCTCCCTCCTTCTTCACCACCACCGCCCCTTCCACTCCCTTCTCCTCCCCAACCGGCTCAGCCTTCACACCGTCTTCCAAGTCCTCGTTGCCGGGTTTGATGGATGTGTCTATGTAAAACGGCTGGTGCGGTGTTTTTGAAGCCTCCGATGCAGACAGGGGCTCTTGTTTGATGTTCGTCGCAATCAGCTGGTGGGAGTTCGGCCCTGGCATGCTCGCGTTGCGGGGCATTTGGGGCTTGGCTGCCAGCGTGGCTGAATTCATTTTCCTTGTTTCAATGTTCCTTCTGGATACTAGGGATTCCGGTTTGTTTCAGGAGCAATGCACAGCAGAGGTGAACCAGATAGAGTCCACAGCACCTTTCACTAACCGTAGTTATTGCATGATGTTCTGGATCCACTAATTTCTGTGAGCTGAAATACAATATTCAGATAAAAACATGTCAGGGTCAATATATTTTCATTTAATCCGCTAATTTTATGGCCCTATAACAATGACATGCATATTGACCTCTGCTGCGCATATTAGTATGCACATCACAAAATCACTAGCTCTTTGACATTAATGTTTAATATTTCTCTATTTTTCAGAGCACTGCTAAGCCACACCTCAAAAAATCTTCCAAATCATAATTCTTGTTGTGCACCATCACATGAAGAAATAAGCTGTGCAATAGACCCACATGTACACGTACACGTACATGTATTTTTTTTGTGTAAGGTTGTTTCGAAGACAAGGGATAATATTGTGAGAAAGTGCTGGTAGTCACTGCAAAATTTGCAATGACTTTAGGTCCATATTTATGTAATACATCCATTCATGGTGTTATTGTGTAAATGGGGCTGCAGTGTACCTGACTTCATTTTAAACTTAAAGATGGGGTAGCCTATTTGAAAAATTCATTAAACTCGGCAGGAATCAGCAGTATGGTAGATCGGTTTATTGCCATTTGGTCCAATATTGTTTTAGATTAAAATACTGGGTTAACTTATCATCAACTCTAATCTACACCATAACCTCAACCGTTAACCCTAACCCATACATATCAGAATGTGATGGTAGACTAAATGGTGAGTGGACCAACTGGGAGTGGACCAAATGGCAAATCACTGGTACATGTAGATCAATACCCAACTATGACGTGTATTTTCGCTACACATGTAGCTTTACAAACCTTTCAGGTAAAGCGCAAAACTATCTAAATACATTAAAAACGTTGCAAACATGGTCTACATTAAATGTCGTATTGCAACATTTGCTGAGCAGTGCACCGCTTCTCTCAATGCATCAATGTAGACAAAAAGTGTGCAGTGCAAAAAGATATGAAATGCGCTCTAGTCTTGAGTCATGGCTATAGGTTTTGGACTCGTCGCCCCTCCAAAACCTACACTACAGCTCAAAGGAATTGGCATAGAGAAAGGGAAAGTGAAGAAAGGGAAGGAGCCGCAGTTTTAAACCGCGGTATATGTTGTCCAGTTTAGCATGAAACACAATGCTTTAAGCCTTTAGCCTAAAAAGCATGTTTCATGCTGAACTGAACAACATATACTACAGTTAAAAAATGTGGCTCCTTCCCTTTCCCTATGCCAATTCTTTTGAGTTGTAGTGTACATGTATCTCAGACGGAGTATAAGCAAGTCACTTTACAGCCCAAGCAAAGCTGCGGAAGAAGATAAACAAGTGAAGAAGTCATTCTGAGATTCCACATGCTGACACAGTTGCAATTACAATCAGACTTAAATTTTTAATCATCTTCACTCTCAGTTTAGTTCTCATGTCACTCTCTTCATTTCACATAATTTCAGTCTCAACTAGATTAAGAATTCCCTTAACGAGTTAAAAGCGGACTGAGTCTTACTCTAACTTATTTAAGGTTTAGTCTAACATATAATTAAATAAGATCAAGTCCAAGAAGATATTAAATCATTGAATGTTGATGAAAACTCAGCTTGTTTTAGTCTCGTCTTGAATTAATGCAGGCAGCCTTTGGATTAAACCTTAGTAGGGCTTTATATGATAAAGTAGCTTCAAAAAGAATACCTAATATCTAGAAAACAACTTGGAAGCATTGATAAAAACAAGTTCACCAGAATCCAGACACAACAAATTATATTTAGACATGACGCGCGCCGCACTGTACAGGCACAACGTATGCATTGTACATCAATATGAATGAGCTAGTATTAGAGCGAAGCAGCAGGGCCAGGGCCGCCAGCCATAGATAGCTATTTACCGGCGCCGGAGGTTCCGGGGGCATACACAGTTGAACTCCTACGTTACCGGCGCCAATGGCGTAGCGAACAAGATACACAGCTCAGCTCTGCACACCCTATTCCATTATGTTGATGGCACATAATAATACACACTGTGTTCAAATTGTGTAACCAATAACTTATAATAAAAGAGTATCTTTAAATTTACCAAAAAGTAGTCCGAGATCCTGGAAACTCGAAGGCCGTCCACGGCAACAGCACGGCGAAGATAAAGATTCTCCTTTCTTCCACGTAATATCTCCGACAACTCGTCCTTATCGGTCCCTTGCATAAAAGTGGACTCCGTAAAATTCGCCTTCAAGTCACTCAAAAGAGGGGTTGCGAGCAGGATCAGTGTGCTCTTATTTTAACCAGGGAGCAAACCCCATATTTTGTGGGTCCATGTACCTGACATGGCCCCATGGGCGGAAATCGCTCCCCGAAGGTGAGGGGGACATGTTTCTCCTCAATCCCGCTAAGGGGTGGATTTTTTTAGGTGGATTTTTTCCCCATGATTTTTAATCCCGCCCAGTCAATGAAAGTGCTGATCAACTATAGTGGGGGCATTTACTATGGTGGGGAGACAGGATCGAAAAAGAGAGGGGGGGGGGGGGCACGTTTTCCTGTAGAGAAACGAAAATAGTCCCCTCCCCCCGGGATATTTCCGCCCATACATGGCCCTGTTGCATAAAACTTACCATTGATGGTAACTTTGCTATCAATAGCAACTTTTATATGGAAACCTTTGATTTGATTGGCTTTCCATCGATGTTACCATGGTAGTACCATTGATGGCAGAGTTACCATTAATGGTAAGTTTCATGCAACGGGACCATGGTCTATTTTAAAAGGTTGTTTGGTACTAATGTGTTCAGCATACCAGTCTGCACGATTTCCACGTGGACTCCCTTTGCGATATGCTGCTGGAAAGAAATGTCGGCCACTTTTTTTTCTTCAAAATATCCGCCGTGGATATAAAGTATTGACAGCCGATAACATTTGAACGGAACATTTTCCCTACGAGGACGTGTCATATTAAAGTGGATACCATTTCTTACACGATGGTACCACGTTTTGTTGTGTTTTGTGGTGATTTTCATAACAATACAGGGCAAAGTATGTGATTTTTACACCATTTTTTCCCCAAAATACACATTTCTTCATTATTCTTTTGCAGGCTATGTTATGTTACCTGAAAATACGCAAATATGGTATACAATGTTTTTGAAACTCAGTTGAACCAATGAGGTGAGAAATTACCTTTTCCCTGGAGATTACGCCGAAATTCCTAGAGCTCATACGAAATGGACATGCAGCGAATAATTATTTTGCTAAGTAACATGTAAAGAAACGCTACAGAAGATTTGGACGTTTTTCATGTGTTAAAGAGATAGTTCATCCTGAAATTATTTTGATTTTAATGAAAGGAGACACTCGAATGAAACGTATCAGTGAAGGTTTGACGAAACTCGATCAAAGGAAAAGTTATTTGATTTTAATTTTTTTCATTTTGTGACGTCATGCCCGAGATGCTCTCCCATATGTAGCATGTGTATTTCACGTGTGTCCTTTTACTGAAACCAAATTAATTTCTGGGTGAACTATCCCTAAAACAAAGCTACATTATGATCTCAGGTGTTGTCACGAGAGTACATAATGAAATCTGTTGAAGAAATTAGGAATAGAAAAAAGTTTGTGGTCATCCGTGTAAGCAAGCGAAATTAAAATTGTTCCTCAATATATACAGTACATGTATTGAGTTTCAAGTTTAAAGGGATAGAAAATTGGTTTAAAAGATAAGAAAGTTATGATTTTAAGATTTGATGTTGTGACGTCACCTGCGAGGTGCTCTCCCATGATTATGGTAGTGTACAATTAATTGGGAAAATGTCCATTTTCCGAAAAGGATATTTACCATTTCGCTTGTGCGTTTTCTATACATGTATCACGAGAGACATTCTTTAATCAAAGAATAGAAAAAAAGGGAAATTTATGGGAAAAGTAGAACACAATATTATCGGAGAGCACCTCGCACGTGACGTCACAAATTCAAAAGTTATATACCAATAAAAAACAAAGAAATCTTGAATGTAGTGGTTTCCACCGTTTCCTCCCTTGTCTTATACGATGTTATGTCAATATTATATTGTACTTTAATTCGGGTTATGTTATGATTATGTATTATCCATGTTTCATGCCGAATAAAATCAATGAACCCGAACTTGAATAATTTTGCCATATTATTATAACTCTGACATTATGATACACACACGTACACACACGTGCACCGACACACAAACACACACACGGATGCACAAACACATATACACGCACACACAAACACGCACACATACACGCACATACGCACACATACACACACAAGCACACACACACGTACACTTTTTTGTTTTAAATCGTATTTTATTTCTTCCTCATAGCACATGACAATAATATATTCCATGAAATATTTTACATAGTTAATTCAATATTCATATTTTTTTATATTTTATCATTCATTAACAGTTTTACTCGACTATGAAATAGCATAAATTATATAAATCCGAAAAAATGAATAAACTTGAATCCATCTATACAAATTCTTTAACACATACACACAAACACACGCACGCACATACACTCACACAAACACTTACGGTAAATAAATGATACATTTTGTAGACAAGTTAGAACAAGGTGATCCCAGGAGGTTCCAAACATACGTTACAAGCATGGAAAGCAGTCTTAATGTAGCTCTATGGTTAGGCTATTGTCATAATAAATTGAAAGTTTAATGATTTACTTTGAAATCGGGTTAATTGGCTTTAGCATACCGTATGTAGAATTTAGATTTGGAGACAATTAAAAAAAAAGCGAATGATAGAGCGAAGAAGCAAAATGACCTCACGAGGAAAGAGAGAAAAGGCACACCATTGTGTTTATCCTTCTAATAACCCTTTTTGTATGTGTATTCATCTTCTTAAATGATTTTGGACCTGTTCCTAAACAAGTCAGACATTTTACGCTCTGGAAATGTAGATGGTCTGGTGATGTAAATCTGACGAGGAAAATTAAATATACTTGACTTTGTGTGCAACATCGGTAATGGTAATCATATTAGTATATAGCGCTATGAATATGAATATCATGTGTACGTAGTGTAAATCCTATAAGAAAAACAGAAATATATCTTATTGATATTTTGACCACTCAAATTGCAAGCTCTGAAAGTGGCGAAAGGATTATAGAACCCACAGAAGAATACAAGACATTAACAGAGGATTGTTTTTTTTTTTTTTTTTTTTTTTTACAACACAACGTTTAGTTGATCAACAAAGACGGTCATTATACCTATGATATATATGCTTTGTCTATTGAATTATGGACCCTACCACGATGAATTGACCTCATATCAGTTATATTGTTGCATTAGCTTTTAAGACATAGAATCTAGACTTTGAAAATGATCTCACTTTATTAAAGGGATAGTTCTCCCTGCAGACAAGTTGGCTTCAATAAAAGCAGAAACGTGAAAGAAACATTAGTGAAGGTTTGACGAAAATCGGTCTAAGAAACAGAAAATTATTAGATTTTCAAATTTCAATTTTGTGACGTCATGTGCGAGGTGCTCTCCCATATGTTGTGTACAACATATAATTACATAAATTGCATATTTTCTGGTTTTGACAACGGAATGATTTTTTTTTCATAAAGCTGTGTGTGTTAAAAGGTATTTCTGATGATGTATCAAATGCACAGGTATACAAAGTTGAAAGTTTCTTTCTTATTGTACAATTTTTTTTTTTTTTTCATAAAGGTATCCCTGTCTTAGCTACATCTCTTCTGCTCATCATAAACTTCGAATTCTTCACACTGTCACCCATTTCATTTCTTTAATTCCCTTCAATTCATATGAACCTTATTAGGGATTTGTTGCACTTTCACAAAAATTTTAATAAACATGATGCCACACTAGTGTTACTCAGTCATCCTCTTTATTATTTACAAAAATACACTCTTTTCAGTCATAAAAATTGCATTCAATGGGCTTCTGCCTTTAATATTATACACTTAAAACTTGTTGTTTTTATTCTCTTCAGTTTGTCTTTCCGGTCTTCACTAAAGCTTTGCTACTGAAAGTCACAAAACTCAAAAATATGGTAGCTTAAAGGGAATATACTGTCCTGGGAAGACAAGCCTTCAAACAGGTGATTGTGAGCAATCTTCTTACCAATAGTCTTAAATTCATGTGTACACATGTATTGGCCATTTTAGAAACTTGCTGAGTTATTTGCCCTCAAATGATCATTTTGAGGATTTGTGATCTAATCACTTACATGTATTACTCCAAATGTGGATAATGTGAGGGCAAATAACTTTCAGCAAGTTTCTAAAATAGCCAATAAACCCTGTACATGAATTTAAGGCCATTGGCAAGAAGATTGCTCACAATCATCCTTTTGAAGACTTTTTGTCTCCCAAGTACAGTGTACATGTATTCCCTTTAAACATGTATTTCAGTATTAGGCACCCCAAACAGTAGCATGCACATGTATATGTACAATCACAGATGTTAAGTTGAAGGCATTGCCTTGAATAACTGGTGATATGCCAGGTGTACCTGTGCATCATTTGATAATTTGTTTCCTGACCACGTAACTGGTATTGACCTGTGATGTTGATACCCTTGGTCTGAACAAAAACATCAAAATAACAGTTGTTGGTGTGTTATCCAAATAATGGTTAGTTTTTATAGTTGGCTTACTATGCACGTGTACATGTATCAACTTAATGGACACAGATGTTTCCTTCATGATTCTTGTCACAAAAGCTCTTTCATATTTAGACCAATGATGATTAAATGATTTTGTCCACAGTGAAATAAAAGTGAGCAATTACAATCACCTACATGTACAATACTCATGCCTCCAACAACTAAACTTGTAGTATCGATTCAGTACACAAAACCATTCATGTTACAACAAAACATTTTGCACCCATAAAGTTTGTTCAGGCTTAGTATGCGTACAAATTGGAACCACTGTTGAGAATACATGTACATACCGCTGTATGTCTTTGTATGCAACTTACAAGGTTGTACTAAGTTGATCTCTCTTTTCCAGTCTAAAAGGTACAAGCTTTCAGGGATTCACCACGAGTTAGATGAAATCAACGTTAGAAAACTAAATCATAACAATCCATTCCCGATCTTGACTTAGATGTTTCCTACTTGAGAATCATAAAAGGAAGAGATAACAGAAAAGATGCATCAATTTCTGAGTAAAAAGATATAATAAAAATATGTACACTTCATCATACAATCATAGTTGGTTTTAAACAGTAATATAAATTGTGGTTTGACAAGAAGCAACTGGAAGATTGTTGAATTGAAAGTGCATCCTCTACAGTTGAAAACAAGGAAGTTATGTTGATCTTGCTACTCTGAGCTACATCTTCGATTCTTATTAAATCCAAAAGAATACATTCAGATACCAAAAGCTCATCACATTACTTGAAAGAAAGGTGGCAATCTCCCATGTATTTCTTGGAGAGACCTTGGGGCGCTGAAAAAAAAAATGCAATATCCTTCAAGCCATGCTGGAGCAAAAGAATTTTACAAGCTAAAATAGACAAGAAGTTGATTTATAATTTTCTGTTCTTTTCTTTTTCAACAGGGATAAAGGATGTAAAGGTCTGGCCAGCACCTGAATAGAGTACCTACAGTGTGACATCATTTGAGCATTAGTGTCAAGACAATTGGTTCTAAACAATGCGGATAGAGCAAAGAGCTGTAATCACAGTGAGGACTCTACTGGCCTGCTAGACAAAAATCGGACCAGGGGGGTGTTTCACAAAGCCGTTCGAAAGTTACGAACGACTTTACGAATGACTGGTGATCCCTTCTTGTGCTAAATGCTATACCACTCTTTATTCATTGAGAATCTGATTTAGCACAAGAAGGGATCTCCAGTCGTTTGTAAAGTCGTTCGTAACTTACGAACAGCTTGGTGAAACACTCCACAGTACAGTCATTTTGTTTAGAACCAGTTTTCTTGACAATATGTTCACATGACAACGCAACTTAGGTACTCTATACATTCAAAACAATAGTGAGCCAGCATTGTGTTCAGCATACTGCAGGGCACATGGTAGGAACAACCATGCAGACAACACAGGGGGCTCCATTATGAATCCTGAAATAGCCTAGTGCTCACCCAGCGCTTACAACTCCTAGTTAACACCAGGATATATGTACAGTGTATTTAAATGAAAGATCAAATATTTAACCCTGGAATGGCCTGGTGCTAACCCAGCTTTCAAAACTCCAAGTTAGCACCAGAGTTTATGTGTGTAAATGAAAGATAAAATATTTAACCCTGAAATAGCTTGGTGCTGACCCACCTCTTTTTGTTTGTTTAACAGACCTCAACATGGTAAACTCAGCCTATTCAAAACAGACATATTATAACAGAAAACCAGTAAAATTAGCATTCAAACATATTTCAATTTAGGGAAAACATACCTTACAAATCTCACAAAAGCACATTTCCATCTAAAAAAATATAGTTTGCAGAATATATACAGAAGTATGCATCTTAACACAAATCAATAGAAAATCATTAAACTGTATAAAAAACAACATTTCATTTAAAATCCAACACATCTGCCAGCAGATTACTTCACATGCGCAACTTTCAGAAAACGTAGCCTATCTGACCTACAAAGGGTGAACTCAATGCACTATAGACTAAAGAAGGGACATTGCTTTCCAAGATATTTGCTTTTTACAAATTGTTACAGTACAGGTGTGCTGTTCCATTTTGTGCCATCATTTTCCAGCTGTGCATAGTCCAGAGCTGATATGATTCTTTACTTCTATGGAAATATATTATAATTCATCCTTTCCCACTTAGTTCCATGGGCACTATGTTTGACAGACTGTGCTCGTTTCTCAGTCTTTTCCAGTTCCAAAAGAAGGTTCCAGAGTTTGTCCTTTCCCACTGACTTCCAAAGACTGAGTTTTAAAGGCACTTTGCTGTTAGTCTCACTCTCAAAAGTTTGGAAGATCTGTTTGGAAGACTGGCTCTCTTCTCAATCTTCCATAGTTATATAAGAAGGTTCCAGAAATTGTCCTTTCCCACCGAGTTCCAAAGGCTGAGCTCTCATGTCACTTTGCTGTCAGCCTTGCTCAAAGTTCTGAAGGCTCTGATTGGACGGTTTTGCTGTTCTCTCTATCATCATCAGCACTGTTCTCTTCGTGCTCATCTTCAGCAGAGTTTTCACTGTGGCTTACAGCGACATCTTCACAGGTTTTGGAGTCCTTGCAATCACTTTCTCTTTCATAGTCTTCTCCAGCGTCCTCATCTGGCTGCCTATCATCCTCCTCCTCCTCCTCCTCCTCCTCACCATCTCCTTCATCTTCCTTGCCCGCTTGCTTCCCTATCAATGTCTGCATGATGAGAGAGACGACAAAATGAAAAGTGAAAAACAGATTAGTGTCTTGCTGTTTGGGGGTGTTTATTTTAATATCAATACAGGCAATTGAATCCTACATTGAGAAAGTGCAGTAATGTGTGTGTGTGTGAGAGGGGGGGGGGGAGGGGGTAGGGGATGAACTAACTTTGTAAAACGCTGAACGATCATCAATGTGTGCTAATTTCTTATGTTAAATGTATAATGCAAAATAACAATATATTGTGTTAATTTTTCAGCTACGATGATGAATGTGTTCTTAAGCGAGAACCTTAATCCACATTTCTGCTCTCTACCCGGGATGGAAAGGGTACCTGGTAAGCGGTGGATGATTAAGTGAACGATCTTGACCCAGGGCCCAATATCGTGCAGTGGGCAAAGGGATGAAATAATTCCCAGGGAGTGGAGATGGTGCACATAAGCGTGCACGATACGTTCTTGAATCCCAGGGCAAAGGCTATGCTTGTAACATTCCTATCAATTCAGTTTCTGGTCTGAAAAATCGAGACACCATGAAGTACTTGTGCGCCATTGAGGATTTGTGCAAGAGTAATACACACAAATCCTATAGGGAAGCCATTCCTCAGGTACACAAAGAGTTAAAAGAAATAAAATAAAAAAGCTTTTTTTTTTCGAGAACTTACCTCCACCACATCAGCGAGATACTCTGCCTGGTCAGCCATTACCTTCAGCCTCTCGTTCTCCTCCTTCAGCTCAGCGTTCTTCACATGCAGCTACAGGAGCAGACAAACAAACCAGAAAGGAAAGTAAGGTTAGACAACATGATGGGCGGCAACATTAAAGGGATAGTTCACCCTGAAATTATGTTTCTTTCAATAAAAGCAAGCACATGAGAGAAATATATACGTGCTGGTGTGGCGAAAAATTGGTCTAAAGATAAGCTATTATGATTGTTTTAAGTTTTGATTTTGTGACGTCACGTGTGAGGTGTTCTCTCATATGTTGTGTAAATTTTTTTAGAAAATGTGCATTTCCTGAAAACAATACGCATCTTTTACATGTGCATTCCATACATCATCAGAACTGTTTTTACACACATACCTGTATGAAAAAAAATCATTTCGTTGTCAAAAACCAAAAAAGAGCAATTTATGTAAGTATATTGTATACAACATATGGGAGAGCACCTCGCATATGACATCACAAAATTGACATTTAAAAATGTTCATTTTCCTTTGAAAAAATTTCATCAAACCTTCACTAATGCTGGTGTGCTGTGGCGCAAATATTTACTCACATGAAAACTACCGCTGTTAAAGTATCAATATATAAATTCTGATCCTAACTATGGAAAGTTAATAACTGCATCCTAAGACTTGCAGTCTCTGTCTGGTTCTCACCTCCTCATTCTCCTTGAGAGTCTCCTGCAAGGCTAGCCTCCTCTCCTCTGCTAGCTCCTCCCAGTACTTCTCAGAAGGCTTCTCGCTGGTCAGCATGTCCAGGACTTCCTGCTCGGCCGATGACTGGAGAGATACATAGGGTCGGAGGTCAAATAGTCTATTTTACGTCGACTTAACCCTATCTAGCCCGGGGGGGGGGGGGGGGCAAAAACAGCCCCCCCTCGACATTTTTCGTGATAAATTTGTGACGCGAAAAGATCGCGCCGCGACATTTCATGACTTTTTTCCTCCAAGCCTCGCGCAACTTTTAAGCCCAAATTTGCGACGCGGGGGTATGCGGTTCCGAAGTTACATAACATTTTGTATGTGCACGTCAGACCCAAAATTGCTCAAAAACGTGATTTCATGTACAAATCCAATGCAAATTCTGGATCTAGCCTTAATTCATAAATGTATCATTATTTTTATTTTTACTGATGAAAAACAATGGATTTCACGTTATTTATGACTGAAATAGTGTTGCCAACAATTTCCATCGAAAAAACAATGAAAAACATAAAGTCGAAAAAACAAAGAAATACATAAGGAATTCAAAAAAACAATAAAATACTAAGCCTGAGTCATATCGATTTTTTCAGAAACCGGTGTTCGATGGCTTTGCGCCGATCGAACATCGATGCATCGACGGCACATTAACAAATTGTGTACAACGGATAGCGGAGTGCGAACGCCAGCGGTCGTGTACATTTTGCGTATTACATGACGTCATTCAGCCACTGCCAAGAGCCAATTTATGAATGAAAATATAGCAAGCATGCGCAGTGCAATCCTTCCATTTCCCCACACAGTATTCCACCAAAACAAGTGTGCAATTCTCTATCACCTCGTATCAAAATCGACCTAGAATTTCACTTTCCTTTATTTTATATGAGTTATGAAAGGTATTTTCGGAGAATCTATTTTCTCACCGATATCGCACATGTAAGCGAATTTCAATAACTTCTTGCTTTTCCGTCAAAATCTTAAGAATTAGCGTCAATATGGCATCGTGTAAGTTGGAATCTGTAGAGTCTATTGTAACGTGCACAAAGTCAATTGGCTTCCGGGTTTCGGACAACGTGACCAGATATCGTTATCGCTATCGATTAGCGACCACGTGGTCATGACGTGATCTACGCGATGCACCAATCAGCGGTCTCCGAATCGCTGTACGAAGACGCTCTACCAGTCTGTTGGCAGCGTGTATGCAAATGAGCCTTAATGAGCGAACTTACGCACAATCGCCACTGTGCTGTTTCCGGGTTTTCACAACACACGATGCTATCCGTTGTACACAGTCTACAGACAAGTGTTCGTTGTGGCATTGCGCGGTATATAGTAGTGAACGAAAAGAAGCCAAGTATGTAGTAGCTGCTTGATCATCGAGCGACCAGTTCGTTCTCTTGATGTGCTACCTTCAAAACTCACAAAAGAGAGTAGGAACCAAGTAAGCAAATTAAACTAATTAAAAAATATTAAGATAAATTGTGTATAACAGGACTATCAAACAAAAGATTTTGTGCTTTCTAGTCAATTTGGTAATTTCATCGATGCATCGCATTCATCAAAATGAAATCGGAGTTCGACGTCTTCGATCGAACACCGGCTTAATAATCGATTCGGCTCAGGCCTATAAAATACATAAGAAAAAATTTGATATTGCCATTTTTTAAAATCCTTATTTGATAATCATCCTAAGAAGAGTGTCTGGACTGAAATCTAGCAGTTTTGGGGCTATATATTTAAAGATTTACAGCCACATTATGATTTTATTCATATGATTAGCATAATTAATTAATTAAAAATAAATTTGAATAATTTTCGTGCAATTTACAATTGAATTGTGGAGATTACGTCATCGGTGACGTACGTGCCAATTTTCGTCGCGATCGCGCGATCAACGGTCGAGATCTTAGGGGGGGGCTGTTTTTGCCCCCCCCCCGGGCTATGCGATTTCAAAATAGCCCGGGCTATATAGGGTTAAAGTGCAAACAGAACCTACAAACATAAACGCCACCAGGCCTATTAAAGGCAGAGAACCAGAGACATAACAAATAATAGATACATGTAGTTCTTACAACGCATGGACAGTGCTTTACAAAAATCACAATGCTGTCATTACAAGAGATGAAATACATTCTAAAAAGTGCAATTAAAATATTTTATTATTCTTTGAAATGAATTGAGCTTTCACGATTGATACATTAGATCCCTGCCTTATCACGAATTACAGTTGATCGCAACTTGACTTGCGATTAACATCAATCCTAGCTCTGTACATTACAGATAGGGGGTTGGATTTGTGATTGATGCAGATCTAAACCGCAACTCTTTATAAGACTGGATCCAGATGAACATACAGGACACCACAGAGGCAAGATCCATTATAGAGTATTGAAGTGTGATGTTATATGACCATATTGTCAAGACAACTGGTCCTCAACTACATGGGTAGAGCAAAAATCGGTGATCATAACAGGGACTCTCTTTGGGAATGGCCGACACTAGCCCGCTAGACAATATCAGACCAGAGGAACTCTCACTTGAGCCTGAAACCTGCATAACAATGGATATGATGATACCACTTTGGTACTTCTCTTACTGATGAGCTGGACGAAGCTTTGGAGGTGTCCTCGAAGATGGTGAAGTTGCTCCCTCCATCAGGCTTGAAGACCTTCTTGGGCTGGTGTTTGCCCTCACATCCCAGCTTCCTCTTGGGCGTCTTACTCGCCTGAATCCAAACAAAACAAAAGATAGACCAGTTCGTAATTACACCATGGTTGGACAATCCACTGAATAACTACTACTAAACTGCTGACTGGGATTTTTTCAGGAAGCTGTGTTATATAATAGATTTAAAGATATTTTACAGTGTGTCCGGAACAACAATAGAAGCAGGTGCACATAGTGGAATGTTCTTCCACTACCTTCGCAAAGTTGAATAGCTGTTGCTACATAACATGATAATAAATTAAAATGTGGTAAACTATCGAATGAATTTCCATTTTACTCTGTGAGTAGTGAAATTGACCCAAGGTCATTTTCTACCAGCAACAATCTGCTCATGCACAAATTGTAATTACGCAGTGGCTTATTCTAATTCATTCATTCATTCCTTCAGTCTTCTTTTAATTAATTCAATGTTTCAATTCAAGGTTCATCACAATAATCTTTGCATCCATACAGCTGAATTGCGACAATTTACAAAGTAAAAAGAAATATAAATACAACATATAAAATACATTGTAATACAACTTTCCTCTGCAAGTAAAGCTGATTACATAGTGGTATGAAGCAGTGTCGACTACACCTAAATATTAAAAAGCGCAATGTTATTCACTGATTGGCATTGAAAACAATTGTAGAAACAATACACCACAATGTGCCACCCACACCACTGCCTGACAGTGGAGTTGGTAAGTTTTACCAAAACGCACCCTCCCCCCTTGAAAAAAGCTAGTGACAGCATTTGAATACATTACAAAAATGGCTTATTAACAAGGCCACTAAGTACATACCTGGCTAGACAACCTGATGACCCCGTCTGAGCCAATCAGCTGTGTCTGGCTCCCAGCAACTGGCTGCAACAGCTGAAGGGACTTTCTTCGGGTTGGGGAATTCTGTACAAAAGCAATGAGCGGGGGAAATGTGGTTTTAAACTACAGAGTCACACATTTTCTTTCCACAGTGTTATCTCTATATTTTCAACTCATTCCAACTAATTCAAACATTGTTAGCCCTTTCAGTACCATAGGTGCATGCCATGCCAAGCCACATGAAATAAGCCAATGTGCTTCGCCTGGATTGGTATGAGGGTTAGAACTACTGTTTTAAGATCATGATTTAGATAGAAAGAGAGAGAGAGAAAGAGAGAGAGAGAGAGAGAGATAGAGAGAGAGAAAGAGAGAGAGAGAGCAAGAGAGAAGAGAGATTGAGCAAGAGTAGATTTCTATGAGATAGATTGAAAGCACTATACAGAAAGAGATACAATGACAGATATAGCAAGAGTAGATATCCGACACATGTATGTAGATTGATAGCTCTCGACAGTAAAACAAAGAAACATACTGCACTGTCTGCAAACTTCTTGGCCTTTCTGACAATCTTCCTTCCGTTTGTAGATGGCACAGAAACCCCCGCTGTGGTGCTCTTCTCAATCTCCATATTGAGTGATGGATTCTTGTTTTGTCTGAAGAAAGCTGAATCTCAACTCTGATAAGATAATCTGATGAAAGAAAAGAAGACAAAGCAAAATGTGAGGTGAATTCCTTGGAAGTCCAATGACTTACAGTCTCTTTACAGAGACAGAATTTTCAGTCAAGAAATGAGCATGCCATGACACAGATACAGTTATTCACACAGTGACACAGCTCAGTCAGACATACACTACAGCTCAAAGGAATTGGCATAGGGAAAGGGAAAGGGAAGAAAGGGAAGGAGACCACCTTTCCATGACACGCAATCATATCCTCAGCACAGAAACTTCTTTTTCAATCAAAGAAGAAGCTTTGGTTACTCATGTTACATGACTGTCTTTAACCAAACCTGTGCCAGTGGAATTGCCCAAATGCAATAAGATGCACTGATGATGCGCATTGCGCAATGTCACTTTCAGTTTCAAGACGTCACACCATCAGCTTCATGGTGTTATTAAATGTACATGTATGCAAAAGACATGAAAGGATATTTATAACTGACTGCACGCCTCTGCCTGGGAGTGGGTAGACCGAAAAAATCAGTCTCTGTAGGACGTTGGATCCGCTGAGATTGCATCTGGCTCCTCTGAACGCCCTATCTAGAGACTGAACATTACACCTGTACACTGTATGGCGATTGATGCGGGTCGCCATTTTGAAAACGCTAATGCTAATGGCTTTTTATCCATATGAATAAGCAATTTCACGCATGCGCACATTTTTTTCCCGCTCATATGCCGTGTGCTATTTTTTTTTTTGTCGAACCAATCAACAACAATTTAAATATTCATAGCCAACAACCCGTTGAACAATCTGATTGGTCAAATTTATGTCAGACTCGAGCAGATTCAAAATGTCTGCGATAAACGTGGGATCGGCGGAAAGTAAGACTTTAATTTTCACCTTTCTATATATTTCGATTGAATTTTAGTCCTAGAAATTATAAATATATAATATAGATCTAATTTTTGTTGAAGTAGATTTGTTGCATCATAGGCATAGCTTGAAAGATGTTGTTAGATTTTTAAATGAAGTAGCTATGATAGTTCCAAAATCTGTTTTCCTATCATAGGCTAGGCCTATAGTATAGTCTCATAGACTTTCTACTAATCAGATAACTTTCTACTCAACGCGCATTGAACCGTACAGTAATAAAATCGTCACTGCGCGTTTGGTGTGGATATACCGCCTCTATTCGGGAGGTATGTCCAAAAATGTAATTTCGAAAGAATGCCCCAAAATGAGACGGTTATTCCCGTCTAGGTAGGGAGTGGGAAAGGAGCGCAGCCGCAGCTGCAAGGCATGCATGCATGACAAAATATTTGAAGGACATTTTATCTTAGGTCTCTGTGGATTTTCGTAATACCCCCCCCCCCCAGGACATCCTTCAAAACATAGAAATATCGCCAGATTCGTAAAAGGGCGCGCCCCACTGAATGCATTAATGAGAACGATACAAGAAACGCACTTTGTGGGGCAACACACTATGGCGTGTCGTGTCTCGCGATAGGTTTGCTGTGCACTGACTTGTACGTTGTTGACGCTCCCAGTAATTTAGCACATTAAAATGTAAATTTAATCACTGTTTAAAGGAATGTTCTTACAATTTCTGCTCACAAGACATATAATAACACATATGCGATTTAAATTTTGCATTTGGATTAAGAAATACTCACGATTAATAAAGAAAATCTGACGAAATGTTGTCTAGCTATTCTTGTTCCGTGTTTGAGCTTTCAAGAATCGCGGGCATTTAATATGCAAATTTTAACACAGGTCCTCTGCGCATGCGCTACATATGCATGATGGGCCAAGGCAATGTATGTTCAGTGGGCCAAGGCCATGGCTTGGACGTGAAACGGCAAAGGGAAACCACAATAGTTGAAATTGAATGGTTTATTCGGTTGTTTTATTATCACTTTTATTGTCGTGACACTAATTATTCAAATTATAAAGGGGAAAGGGAGAATTAGGAAAGAATGCTCTTTTACGTTTTATAAGTAGAAAATGTCTGTTTATTGGCTGCGCAACTTCAGCCAATCGCGTTATCGAAAAGGTACACAAAAATGTCTGAATCACTTGCACAACCCTTCCCAAGAATAGCACGACGCTGTTTTTTTTTTTTTTTTTTTTTTTTACAGGACATTTTTATTCTGAAAGATTATAGGATATTAAAGTAAAGGCGAGGTGTATCAAACACTGTCGTCAATGTTTGTTAATCTAAATGTTGATTTTTCAAACTCGTACCTATGGCATGGAGATAGAGATCAAGAGATCTCGGAGTGATAGATCGAAATAGACCTACTATAATTTTAATCGACCTATAACCTACTAGTATATGGAACTATATCAAAGTCTTACGGTTCAGGCGTAATATCAATCATTAACTGTCCCATACCTAGTTTTTCGCGTCTCGGTGGCCTTTCACTCTGCCCCAGCGAATAGAGATGAGTGTATGATGTGTCAACATGATTAGGCTTGCTTATGGGTGTCATTATATATTATTGTTTTTTTATAACTTTTTTTTTTGCTTATATCCAGGTAGCATTAAGGCTCCATTTTAGGGGTCCACAGGCCATGGGCTGTTGTTAAAGTTTATTGAGTATCATTGAATTCGTTAGATGCAATTTGCTGCAAAAAAATGGCGGCTATTATGAAAAATGGCCGACGTAGAAAAGTTGTATCGGCCAATTTAATTGATAACATTGAAATGGAACATTTTGTTCACATCATAATATGGAGTATCATATTAAAGTGGGTAACTACACTAGGACGCCAGTGATTTGGCGCTTCGACGAAACAAGAAATGATGTATGGTTCAAGGCATTCAAGGAGATACAAACTCCTCGAACCGCCCCATAAACGTGTCTTTATGGCACGTAAGTAGTGGCGGCAAGCCACTTCCGTCTGAACCAACCTTTCATGGAAAATTCCACCATGAAGTTAAGTTAGTTAAAATAAAAAGCAAAACGGTGAAAAAACCACAGAAAACATCAAATGCGCAAGTAAAGTGGTATATGTATCCTCTTTAAGAAAATAATTTTCCCTCCCAGCTACATAATTATGAGAAAGCATCTCGCACGTGACATCACAACATGAAAGACTTAGTTTAGTACATGTACTGTAAGAAAAAAAGTCTCTGTCTTTCTAAGCTTTTATGCTGTTCTGGTTTACTTAGTGGATATATGTTTGTATATTCATGTTTTTTTTTTAGTTTTGTTAATTAGGACACATTGCAGTAAATAGTTTCAGTTTACAATGTATCATGACCAGCAAGAAATTAAGACATTGAAAGCATAGACTTATTTTGTTGTAGGATATTTTGATATCATAATTAGTAGTTAGCTTCCATTTTTCATTGTCTTGATGTTTCTCGATCATAACATGTTTATGTTATAGTCCCGAAGTGGTGTCGTCACATCCGTTTAATGTCGATTTCTGGGCCCAAACAGCATTACTCAAGCGAGAGGTTTGCTGATTCGACATTGTCCAACGGGCTAATATCGGGCACTCTCAATTTGAGTCCTTGCTATGGTCACTGCCTACTGCTTGCTCGACCCACACAGTTAAAAGTTGTCTTAAGGCTTGAAAACTAGCACATATGACGTCACACTTTGGTACTCAAGACCAACTCATGTCTTCCCTTTCTTCTCTCGTTTTAATCTTATTTGTTTATACAGTTTTACTAAAGTGCAATGAATTTAGATTGAATGATGAACGTTGTGTAATACTTTTTTTCTTTTTTTTTTCTTTTATATAATTATACATGGCGTAATCAAAGCAATGATGCGGCGTGTTTGAAATACCGCCATCTTGCGACAAAGGTTTGCTGCACTACCCATGACACCCACTAATTCCTTATCTTTTTCAGCACTCACTCTCTCATGAAGAGGAAGATTGGGCATATCTATCAAATATTGATTTAACATAATCTCGACAATCATGAAAAAAGAAACTAGTGAATTGGAGGAGTGGTCGTTTTCCTCGAGAAAACACAAATGCACGTAATCGGACTAAAATAAAGTCTTGGCACGTATCACTTTGATACTACGTTCTTTGTAAAAAGCAGTCTGCTAATTTGATAATTGTACATAATTTCTATAAAAATAGAGAAATCGAGAAATCCTGAAATGAGGAAGAAACGTTTGACATATGTTTCAAACTCCAGTTCAAACGCTGCACTTAGGCTGATCAAGATATGATGTGTGAAGGTGGATTATTCTTGACTTAAAAATGTCGTGCTTTAGTCATGTTTCTCTAGTTACTGCAAATAGAGTAAAACAAAACCAAATCGGTATGGTGCCCCCCCCCCCTCTCTCCCCACCCCGGAACTGCAAGCAATATGCACATGGGCGTATGTATTCATATCGTGTACTAGTATTTCGTTACTGGTGGATGGGTAATAGAGAGAGCCCCCCCCCCCCCCCCCCACACACACACACATACACACACGACACGCACACACAAAACCTCTTCGTTACGAGATATAATTATATTTCTGACAGTTTATTAGGTAGCCTACTGATCTGAATCAATATGCCGGAATGATATGCACCCCCCTCCCACACACACACACACACACACACGACACTTCTCAACAAAATATCATGTCTACACCCATGATTGTTTATAAATACAGGCCTAAATAACACTGATAACATGACTAACAACCTGTCAGACATCCCCCCCTACTTCCTCCTTTGCAAAATACCATACACGACTTGTCTACTCCTGATTATAAATGACTATAACCAGCCTAATTCTCTGTTTTAAATGAATTATGCCTGACCGATGAGCCATCCATAATTAAAAGCAATGAGTAATTCGAACTGGGCATGCGAGAGGGGTAGAATTGGGCGAGGTGGATAGATATCGAGCTAAAATAAAACCAACTATATATGAAATCCGGGGCGTCGTCTACCCATGCAATGATGACCAATGCACAATGCGGATGTGAATCTACCGTAAAGGTGTGTTCACTCAGGGAAGCGGTTTGCCGCTCTTCGCTCCCCGCGTGCATTTTGACACGAGTGATTTGCCGCGGCGGCAAAGCAATATGCGACATGTAACACTTTGCATGAGTTAGGGCGGACCATTACTTTCCACCAGAAGAAAACCCCCTCGAACGAACAGGAATGAGAAGTGCAATTACGAGGGTATCATAATTATTGAGTCTATAGCCTACGAACATGGCCAATGACAGTTTTTCTTTCATTCCTCGTAGCCTTGATTCCAGGCTGTTGAGCATAGATCCTTAAAGATTGTCCGTCCCTTTTGCAAGCTTAAAATTTGAAATCGTCTATCACGATCGTAAATTGAAGAAAGTGTGATTCAAGACCATTTCTAAGAATATAGCATGTTGAAGCTTTCTGTATATGTAAAAAATTTCAGCCGTTAAATTTCAAACCGACTTTTTTCGTACTACGAAAAAAGTATTAGTCTTTGTTCCAATATCTATGTGGTTATTATGCATGTGTGAAATCCTAATTTTATGAGTAATTACCAAACTTTGGAGATGATACCTTCTATAGAACAATGTTTTTTTTCATAATACGTATGATATTTTAATAAACAGATTAATCAATAAAGCAGATATTTCAACATAAACTGCTAAGAGCCTGAGGTAAAGACTATTAATCAGACGTTGTTTACGTGCATTATTTGAATTTTACACTACGTATCAGTTTAAAATTATGAATATACAGCTTGCTAACACTTCTCTATATGTTTTTCCAATGTTTCGGTGGTTTTGTGGTGATCTGAAAAAGGGACGGGCTGTCTTTAAATGGATCTGGCTGCAGTAGACTAATCATTTTCAATTCATTCTCCGGCTTAGACTGAGAAAAGAGGAGAATGATAAAGTGACTAGTCTTGAAATATTAGACTCTAATTTTCGGTGTGGATCATGAATATCCAACAGGCTGGAAGCCATACCAATTCCTCGAGCAAAGCAGTAATGGTTGAGAGTGTGGGAAGCAATGTGGGTGGCGTAGATAGAGGACTGGGATTGTTTTGATTGGCTGGTTAATTACTAAATTGTATTACTGACTAATTGGTTAATTCGTTGAATGTCATTGCCCGATCTGTTATTCATCGGAATCTACCAGTTCGCAGTTACACCATGGAAGGACAATCAACCGAATCGACTACATGTACTATTACAATGCATACTGGGATCATGAAGCTGTGTTGGATGATGAATTTATGCTTAACGTGTGCACAGAACAACAATGGAAGCGGGTACAAATGGTGGAACGTTCTTTCACGACCTTAAGTAAAAAAAAAAATCTAAGCAATTTGTCTAAGACAAAATTCTTAGCCAAAACGCGTATTCCATAAAAAAAAAATTGTCTTAGAATTATGTCTTAGAATTTGGCTAAGATTACTTAAAGGGATTTTTCGCCCTGAAATGAAGTTGGTTTCAATTAAAGCACACAAATGAAAGAAACATATTAGTAAAGGTCTAATGAAAATCTGTAAAAGGGTAAGAAGATTATGATCTTTTAAAGTTTTGATTTTATGACGTCACGTGCGAGGTGCTCTCCCATATGTTTTTTTTTTAAATATGCATTATTTTACCTGTGCATTTGATACATCGTTAGAAATACACACATACATTAATGAAAAAAAAATCCGTTGTCTAAACAGAAAAGGGTACAATTTATGGAATTAAACTACACACAACATGGGAGAGAATCTCGCACGTGACGTCACAAAATTGAAATGTTAATAGATCATAACTCTCTTATCCTTTGACGGATTTTCGTCAAATCTTCAATAAATTTATGTTTCTTTCATGCTTCTGCTTTTATTGAAACCATAATATTTTCAGGGTAAACTCTCACTTTAAGGGTAGGCAGACAAATGATAGGTTGAGAGAGGAGAGATGGAGAGAAACAGATCTATACCGTATCTAGAGGCAGGGAATCAGCGACAGGGAGAAAATATGGAGAGACACTTATCGCGGCTATCCACAAGACATATTAGAATGGATATTTTCTCCCAGATATCAAGGCGTACTTCCTCCCAATCCAGTCCTCCCCCTACTGTACATCCTCCATGCCCGCCCCCAGGGGCCGTTACTCACCCGCTGTATAGACGGCGGGGGTTCGGCAGGGTTCCGCTAGGGGTACGGGGTCTACAAAAGTTGGAGCACCTACCCACCCTGCATAGAACTCTAGCTGCAACACCTTAAACAATTCAAGGAGAATAGAACCCTGGGAATTGCTGGTTTAATTTAGAGTGACTAAAGGTAAACAAATCAGACCAAAAAAAAAAACAGTTTGTAAAAAGTTTCAAAAGACAGAATGCACGCCCGGTACACACATAATTATAATCTTCATTATCAGCCTCGCTGAGGAGTGAGGAACTGGATATTACCGTAACTATAGTTACTGACTAGTCGAATCTTCTTTCAAGTGAAAAGTACCCGCAGAAGCGATGAAACATGAAGGGCAATTCAGGCAAGCTTACCATGGAAGAGGATACCGCAGACATAATAATATGCAGCAGATCATTTCTCAATTTCTTATCCGGTTTGGCCAGACAGGAGAAAGAAAAGAAAGTGAAACAATGACTAGTTATATGAATACCAGACTCTATGTTTTGCAGTTTGAATTGAAATGTGCAAAAGCGTACATGGAAGCCAAGCTTATCATGTGGTGGCTGACGTAACAGAGTGGGGAACGAAGTGTTATCACCCACCCACAAATCAGGGGGAGGGATGCATCATGCCCCCCCCCCCCCCACACACACACACACTACCACCAACAATTACAACATTACTACCACTTGTATTCTCTACAGGGGGCATTTCATGAAAGTTGTCAGCACTGACAAGTTGTCTTTCTCCGACAGTTACCATAGTAACAGTCAGAGACTTGTGCCTCTCAGCCAATCAAAACCGAGGATTTCACTGAAATTGTCGGCACTGCCTATTTTGTCAGTGATGACAACTTTCACGAAATGCCCCCCTAGTCCAGATAACACAGAATTATCAAATTGTTTTTTTTTTAATTTCCTTGCAAACGTCATGTACGTATGTTACAAGATTGTGTTATGTGTTTACTGATTATGCTGATTGTGTACAATCGTTCACTCAAGTCTGGTATCTCTTATGTTTTTCCCCGTAAGCGCTACACTGACCTACTCTGACAAAAGGAAGCAAGTGACAAATCACTCAAATCTGGGTTATTGGTATTCTTAGATTGTACTCAGCTTTCCCTACATATGGCCAAAATCTGGACAAGAAATATTAATCTTGCTGCGGGATTATTTAATCTAACATGATGTGGTGTCGCTGCCAATGCAAGTGACAGACGCATTTTGCTCATTTACAAGAAAAGTCTCTTTTGTTAGTTGCATGACGTCACTTCTCTTAATGAATAACATGAATATTCAGCAATCTGCCATCTGGGTTAGGGTTAGGGTTAGGGTTAAGGTGATTTATTTTTGAGAAGTGACGTCATGAATATTATGAATATAGATCTTACATGTTTTACCCACAGGCATACGAACTTAGCATTAGAAACAGAATGAAGTAGGTATGAGACGTACTCGGTCAGTAGTCTGACTGTCAATCAGTGGTCAAATTTGTGCTTTCTGTTCGGGGGCGGAAGGGGGGGGGGGGGCGCTTGTTGAGTATGACTTTGGCATCATCTCCATCTTTTCTACATGGGCATAGGGTAAAGTATGATCACCAAACCCAAGTCGATCAGGAGGGAGAAGGGGATAGGGGAAAATATTCTCCTCCTGATCTCGTAAACCTCGAGACGATCCCCGCCCTCTGTTGCCATGGTTTCTACGCCTTTGTACTAAAACCACTAATATGATTATCCATTCTTTCTCCAGTCTCTTGTTATCCGTGGTTATCCCACATAGAGCATTATAACTGCGGTGTTTTTTAACCATTATCCCATTAATCTTAAACAAAGTCAGACTAGATTTCCTTCTTGAGCATATTTACTCTACATTATACATGATTTACATCAAATTTTATAACCGCGTGAAAATAAAATGTCACCTAAGGAAACCATGTAGACAGACTGCATAAACATGAATAATGCATATTAACATGAAGATGGAATTGTGATCCTATCATTTATACTACATGTGATTTTTTTATCACACAAAAGTACAACATGGTTATGGTTTATGAATGAGAAACAAATTCCATATGAAATGAGCGATATGACAGTCAGGAGAAGTGGAAAATAGAACAAAGGGTTTTTTTTTTATTAACAAATATGTTTGAACATTATTGTGCCCTAACTTGCTCATTGTGCATTTCATTTAATTTTGTTTAAAATAGATTGATACAGATTGCTTACAACTATACAGAATTGATGACATTTATATTTCTAATATTTATACAACACGGAATAACTTCTATAAAAAGTTGTGCTCAATGACAAATATTTGTCTAATCAGCTAATTTGAATAACTTTGATATTACCTACTCAGTAAACTGTTCATGCAGGGCGTTCGTACTTTTGCTTGAATTAAAACGAGAACAGACTTGTGTATGGTAATGACGTGTGGTTGTGGTGGCGATGGGGGTAGTGGTAGTAGTGGTGGTCTTAATGATGTTGGTGGTTATGTCGCTGATTGGTAAGCAGTAGACGGGATGGTCAAATCCCTACCTGATCCCTTCTTCGTCCTTTTGTATTTCTTACAGATCAATAATAATTCACGCTTCCAGATGCGTGTATGTTCATAAGCAACGCCATATGCCACTTATGAAAAGTTAATTTCCAAAACGAGTAATATCTACTTTGAAAACGTAATAGAAGAGCGTGCATGGTTCTTTACCTGACTTTTTACACGCGCCTGTGTGGAACACTGAACTTAATAGTGACAATGAATGGCTTGCTCGTTTGATTAGTTTTAAATTCTTACTCCACCAAAAGCTTTCCGGCTTCTCACTGTGTTAATACTAACCCTTTGTATACCAGACAAACTGGTGGTCTATGGGATTTGCGTGTATTACTTGTAAATAAATACACACGTGACACTTACAGGCTGATACCGTAACATGAATAACTCAATCTTTTCGAAAAGTGGCTTCAGTTTCTTATAGAAACAAGCTCTTCGCTATGTTGTTGCTGAAAGGGAAAGCCAATAATAATTGCAGTAGTCATATTACACTTAAGCTTGTTCTGCTATTAACTAACTGTAAACACCCTTGTTAAATTATGTACGGCCAATATGTTAAAACAACAGACAGGAAAAAGCGTTTGGCTATCTGCGAAAGTTGACTCATAAAACAGATGATGAAAATCAAATGGGCAGAAGAAGAACTGAGAAGAGCAACAGTCTATTAGCAACTACTTTTCGAAATAAGAACTAGGCAGATGATATTCATGGGGCATTTAACACGTAAAGGAGGACTTGAGAATGTGTCAATGAAAGGACAAATTGAGGGGAAGAGAAGTAGAGGGAGAAGAAGGGTACTTGGGATGGAGAGCTTGATGAAATGGCTTGAAGAGCATGAAGAGAGGGGAGTAGAGAATCGAGGGGTGCAACTTAAGAGAAGGCTAGAGACCTGTCCAGGGAGTTGTGGGATAACAGGGTCGCCAAAGTCAATCGATACGGCGTCTGAATAGAATATAAACATGTCATTATTATAGCAGACCGTCAGAACGTTTGTGAGAATTCTTCCTCGAATGAAAATACGAACAGATGTGTGCCCGCTCTTCATGGAGGTCATATGAATCATCCCTGGCCATTAGTGATTGATGGGTGGGAGCGAGGGGCAGTCGCCCCTTTACTTACAAGGCGGATTACGCCCCTTTCTAGAAGGACCATAGGAAGAACACAATATATCCATGTAAACATACTGCAAGTACCAGTATAAATCATATGCATGCAATTTGTATTCCAGACGTATGCCAGTCATCAAAGATCTGACCATGAAAATGACGAATTCATTCATAATTAGAATTTTCAGGTTTCAGGTGCATTCTTGAATTCATATCTTGCCAGAACGAAGAAAAAGGAAATGCCCCTCAGGTGATAAAAGTGAGGGAGACGCCACGCTACCACGCCCCCCCCCCCCCTCCGTCCCCATGAATCAACAGCCCACTGTATTTCCCCATGTCCAATACCCTGGAAACATGTATAACACGACTTCAGTTGAACCTCAAACGCGTCAAATTACAAGGTCAAGACCACAGCGAATTTGTCAAGTAGTAACCAGATATCTGTCAATCTCGAGTTTTTACAATTATGCTGGTACTAAATCCATCACATCCTATATTAACTCAGTATGCATCTATAACCAAGGACATTATGCATCCTTGGTTTATAGCATACGAACCCACAATGCGGAAGTGTCATTTATATTTGGATGTTATTTTCCTCCGCAACGAAATCCACACTCATGTTTTTTATAATCATACATTAAAGAAAATTGATTGATGAAATGCATGTATTTGCAATACTATTGTCCTGAAAACACGCTTAACGCGACTTCAGTTGGACCTCAAACGCGTCAAATTACTATCTCTCTCTCCCTCTCTCTCTCTCTCTCTCTCTTTCACTCACTCTCTCTCTCGCTCTCTCTCCCTCTCTCTTACGCGCAAACACGTGTATGGAGTATGTCCGTTCCTTGTGTCCATCATAGGCCGCTTGTGTCCACATTTTCTTCCATATTACCGTTTGTTTCTTGTCTTCATCATCATGCTAATGTTTGGTAAAGAGATGAATGGGTTTTTGGATACTTCTGGATGCAATATGGGGCAATTGCTCATTTTATTCGGGTTACTGATATATCTGTGCATGGTTTTGAGACTTTCTATGTATGTTGATCCGTCTACACCTTTAAATTTCCCGCCATCCGCCATCTTAAGAATCGTTTCGGACCCGCCTCTTTCAATCAAGGAAACTGGTCATGTGTGACCATGGACCTAGCATGGATGGACTGCGCTCGGATAGACTTCCTTTGATCTATGATGACCGCCGCCTCATCAAAATTCAAGGAATTCATGTGTTTTAAATTATTAGCTGCATTTCTAATTAGGTAGTGCTTCCTCTGAATAACAAAAGAAAAGAAGAAGGATGAAGGTGGGTAAATGATATAGGTGATTATGTAATAAAGAATGTTCAACAAAAGAGCCAGGTGTGAGGATGGAATGAATGAGCACATCTGGATAGGAAAGGAATAAAGGTGATCCGAGAATCAGGGTATTGGCCGATAAGATGAATACTAACATAAGAACCTATTGAAATTGAATTGAAAACAAACTATTAAAACTGAATTCCAAACAGAACTGAACCAATGCAAATGACTTTGTGGAGAATGCCTTTCAGTCTCCACTTCTCAATAAAGTGACATCCCCACTCTCCTCCCTTTTGATTCAGCAACATCATGACGTGTTTTTGTTAAGCCTTTTCATCAAGTCATTTACATTCAGGAATTCGAAGTGAATGGTCGCTCGGGTCGGGGTTTATATGAAATGAAGACAACCATGTCTACTATGTATCACACCTGTCAATCAGCGAGTAACTTAGTTGTTGCTGAAGCTTTGGGGTTCCCAATAGTAACGTTTTGTTTGAACGACGTGAATGAAATTTGCATACATGAAGAAAATGGTCTATTAGGTATCTGATGCACACACATGTAAAGCCCCAAATTGGTCCTAAAGTAAAAAATATCATTAAATATTCACATAATTACTCTAAGGAAAGTAATCGATGAAATTTCACAAAACCTGTTTCTTAAAAAGTTACATTTACAGTATACACTGTAAAGTGTAAAATATCAAGAGAAGGGAGTTGAGAGAGGGAAAATGAGAAGAGGGAAGATACAGGGAGGAGCATGAGCTTAACTAGGATTCAAATAAAGTAGAAGGAAAATGAGAGAAAGAAAATTGGAGCGAGAGAGAAAAATAAAAGTGAAGGCTGCTACAGAAGAAAGAAGACACTGCGATAAATATTGATAACGATTTGTATTTTAACACAGCCCAAAAATACGACAGTCGAGACTGGCACGACAGTCGAGACTGGCACGACAGTCGAGACTGGCACGACAGTCGAGACTGGCACGACAGTCGAGACTGGCACGACAGTCGAGACTGGCACGACAGTCGAGACTGGCACGACAGTCGAGACTGGCACGACAGTCGAGACTGGCACGACAGTCGAGACTGGCACGACAGTCGAGACTGGCACGACAGTCGAGACTGGCACGACAGTCGAGACTGGCACGACAGTCGAGACTGGCACGACAGTCGAGACTGGCACGACAGTCGAGACTGGCACGACAGTCGAGACTGGCACGACAGTCGAGACTGGCACGACAGTCGAGACTGGCACGACAGTCGAGACTGGCACGACAGTCGAGACTGGCACGACAGTCGAGACTGGCACGACAGTCGAGACTGGCACGACAGTCGAGACTGGCACGACAGTCGAGACTGGCACGACTGTGAGAAAGTTTTAGTCTCCACCCTCGATCTACCGGCCTTTCCGTGAGCAGAAGTACGACCGTTCACTATGACGTCCAGAATGCAAATGACTTCATAAGAAAGCGTAAGAAAAACCCACACTAACCTCACTACATTTCTTGACCACGTTTCTTTTAAATTTTCAGTCAAGAATCCTACTGAAGGGTGGTTATTTGTTCTTTTTGAATTATCTTTTGTTTAGTTTATCTTTAGTCGTGTTTGGTATTTAGTTCAATGAAGTTGCTATTTAGTTCAGTTCTGTTTGGAATTATGTTCGTATTCATATTACTAGTCATTATCCTACTTCTCTGATCACCTTCATTCCTTTCCTATTCAGATGTGCTTATTCATTCCATCCTCACACCTGGCTTTTTTGTTGAACATTCTTGATTACATAATCACTCAGATTATTTACCCATCATCATCCTTCTTGCTTTCATTGGTTGATGTGTTTAATAGGGTTCCTACATTTTGTTGGCCTGTTCCATTCCTTTAATTTGTATTGGTTCTTTTTACTTTATTTGAATATGCAAATGTACTTAATGTTAATTATGTTATGCGTGAAAATCTTGCTGGGAGCAAAGAGCCCCAGAATAAATAAGTGCACCTTAGCCATGTCAGGACTTCAAGTCTGCAAGACCTATTTTTTGTGTTCCATCATGTAGTTCAAATGAATGTAAAACTATGCAGACAAAAATCTTGTAATCTACTAGCTGCTAACTGGGCAAGAAATGGTACGCATATTACACCTAGTAATAGTAATAACAGCGTGATCCATCCTGTAAATGAATGAAAAACGAGTCGGACAAAAATCTTGGAATAAGATGGATTTGAACATGCAATCTTCTGTACAGGGCATTTCATTCAATGGGGCATTGCAATTACTTTAGAAAGCACTTTCACTCAAACGTATGGAAATAATTATACATATCATGCAGGCAGGGTGTTGTATTGGAAAAACAGCCTGGGAATAAGATTAAAAATATTTCTTTGATTGTGAAGGGCTAGGGTGGATGAGGGCAATGATGGTCGGTGTAATAGATATAGGGAGACAATGTTGGGAGAGAGGCGGAACCAGGTATGAACAAGGATGTCTAGATAAATGGGAATGAATGATGGAAGCAGCAAGATCATTCAGGTGAGGACGTCAAAGGAAAGGCGACAGAGGGAGAAAACAAATCCGATGAGAGATGAGGGAAGATAATGAAAATAAAGAAAACGCGTCAAATGAGAGAGAGAGAGGGGGATGGGGTGGCGAGAAGTGGGGAGTAGAAAGTGTAGTAAAAAGAGGAGGGGAGGAGGGGAGAGAGAGAGAGAGAGAGAGAGAGAGAGAGAGAGAGAGAGAGAAAGAGAAAGAGGGAGAGAGAGAAAGAGAAAGAGGGAGAGAGAGAAAGAGAAAAAGAGAGAGAGAGTAAGAGAGAGAGATAGAAAGAGAGAGAGAAAGGGAGAGAGACAGACGGACAGACAGACAGGTAGACAGACAGAGAGAGAGAGAGAGAGAGAGGGCATGGTAGTAGTGAAATTGCTTTTAAATATATATATCTATTATACCTGGGGGAAATACTGGTTTACCTTACATGGACTGTTCTAAAAGGTTGATTGGTATCAATGTGTTTGGGACACCAGTCTGCATATTTTCTGGTGGACTTCAATATGCTGCTGGAAAGAAATGGCATCCATTTTCAAAGAGTAATTGACATGTAAGGCCCCATCTTTATTTCGAAGAGGGTGGGGGAGGGGGTCCTCCTTGTCCCCTCATCAGATGAGTACGCGACTACGCGTGTCTGTTAGATTATCCTTGATTACTGTACAGTTTGGATACACGTAAGAGGACGCTACTTTTTTCTTAACATTTTGGAACGCAAAGCGCATTTTTGAGGTGGTGGGCGAGGGGAAAGGGAGAAGGTGCGGAGTGGCTAGTTCATGTCAGATGGGATCCCCATATAACAAAATTTTCCCATTGCCTGAGAATAATCTGTCGAGTTTTGATGAAATCTAACATTCGTTTTTTAGATATATATCCCATTTTTAATTAGGTTCCCTTCTCCATGTTCTCCGAGGTGACTTCTTTCAGGTTTGGTTAAAATAAAGTCATGTACCTTTGAGAAAAAGTAAATAATACGTGGAATTTGCCCCCTGGTGCCACTTGGGGCGCCACCCCACCCCTGCCCTTGCAACTTGCGTACCACTATTTCATGAACTTAAGGTCCCTATTACCCATGGATCATTCCTATCAAGTTTGGTTAAAATCCACTTATTTATTCTCCTAAAAAAGTCACATGGGGGAGGGGGAGGGCTACCCCCTCCCGGCTCCTTGCCATTTGTGTCCCCCATTCTAATAACTCAAGGTCCCTAATACCTAAGGATGGTTCCAGTTATTTATTCTTGAGAAAAAGTATTAGAGAAATAAAAGAAAGTTCTCACCTGGGGCGTTTTAGGGGCTACCCTCCCCCCCCCCCCTTCCCCAGCCCCTTGCTACTTGTGTATCCCAATTTAAGAGCTAATAGTCC
>CAVLGW020000057.1:0-64290 GCA_963669155.1 Arbacia lixula
ATGTCAATATCAGGCGGTTCATCTCTGTATTCATTGATAAAACGTTCAAACAGTAAACCATATTTTATAGGATCAATATCTGTAATACCTAATGCATAACATAACAAAGAACCACACGCTGAACCTCGCCCTACACCAACAACAATACCATGTTCTTTTACAGTTTTTATTATGTCTGCGACAAGGAAAATATAAGTTAAAAAGTTCTTTTTTTTCAGTACTCCTATTTCATATCGTAATCTCTGTTTATATTTAAGCTTATCAAATAATCTTGTAACTTCTCGAGTATTCTTAGGTTTTGTCTGCGGCACTGGTATTTTTGGTTTCTCGTGATAATCTAAATCACACTCGACAAAAATTTGACGAGTAAAAGGAATATATCCTCTTTTCTGAGCAATATTATTTGTCTCTTCTAACGACATAATATATGGCACTTCGTTTCTATCTCTACCATATTGATCATGATTAAAAATTTGATGCGGTATAAAATGTGAAGGAAACGCATATGTATTATTTTGCGTCCATAAAGACTTTTCACGAATAATAAAATCATTTTGTCCCCACTCGAAAAACACATTCCCCAAGCCGTCTAACATGTGAAGAGCTGCAGTTTTGTATAACATGATAGCAAATACATCTTCTGTATAATTATGTAAAAAAGAATACAGCGTTTCAGAAGTAATCATATCTATATCTTTTTTAGCACGATACACTTTATACGCTGTCATCACAGTAGAATATAGTTTGCGTATTTTTACAAGTCCTTGTCTGTTACGTGCATATAAAGATACCGTAGGCATATGTTTAACTAATGTACCTACTTGTTCTTGTGTAATAAGATACGTTTGAAACCCTAATATGTGCTTCTTAGTTTTATAGTGTACAAAGAAGTTATTAATATCAGCGAAAGCTGGAGTAATATTCTTTTCTTCACATGCTTTAATAACTTCTTTATACGAACCTATATTTCCATTTGACATGGAAAACTCAGTTCTCACATTATACGAGATCATTTTAAAATATCCCATTCGACACAAATATCAAACACCGCTTTACAATCAGCGAACGCATCGTGTGCGTTCGCTATAGGTTTATTAAAAACCTCTTGATAAATCTCTGAAAGTTTCCCTGTTTGACCTAACATCCTTTTAGCCTCTACAAATAAGTCAATTACCACAGGAGCAAAAGGAAAGCGAGTGTGTTCTCCGTGCAACATGAGATTAGCATGTAATACATTAAGATCAAATTGTACATTTTGACCTATCACACAATCAGACTTATGAAACATATCTTTTAATTCATCTAAGCGTTTAGATAGTGTAGAATGTTTTACAGCTTCATCATTTGTAATACCATGCACAGCACTTGCTTCTTCTGGAATTATTATTTCTGGATTTACAGTACACGACATAGTAACTGTCTTAGTTACGGGATCTTTAGAATTATAAGCAATACATCCAATTTGAACAATTCGTGGTTGTTGTTTACAAGGAAATATAGAATGTTTAACAAGACCTGTTGTTTCAAGGTCAAAAATAACATATTTCATGGATTACCCCTATTTCTTCTTATTCGGTTTAACTACTACTGATGGTTTATGAAATACCTCAAAAGTCTTTGTCACCATGTCTTTTTGTTCGTCATTTAACTTAATATCTTCTGTGATAAATATTTCTTTTAAGAATTTCTTGAGTGTCTGTGCATTAATCTCACATCGTACAGAACTATTAATATCTTCAAACGATTGAAGTGTTTGATTAATAGCATCAATAAGTTGTTTATTTTTCTCTTTTGCTTCATCTGTAAATTCTTTTTCCAAAGATATAATAATTGTTTTCTTCGCAATTTCTTGACGATTAACAAAGTCTAATGTTTTATCAATCTCTTGAGATTTATCACTTTCTTCTTCATGTAACCCTTGAATGATTGTAGGACATTTACCTAGATATTCATCTTTCGGAGAAACAACATAATCAACAAATCTTATTTCTTCTTGTCCTTGTGTTTTTAAAATATGATAAATATTTCGTTCATCAATTTTTAATACTTTAGTAAGTGTATCTATTTCTGCATTAAGTTCATTAATACGTTTGACCATCTGAACATATTCTTTAATAGTTTCTTGGTCAATTATTTTTTGCTTGTCGCTTTTGCTTTCATCAAACATTTTATAACTCCCTTTGTCTTAGAATTGTGTCTAACCAGTTTAAACTCGTTTTCACATCTTTATACATTTCTTCAATACTCTGTTTTAATTGAGTAGCATCTAATTGGTTATATTTTTCATAATTGCGTACACACCATAACCGCATACGTCTATTATGTATAGTCATTTGTTTTAACCTTTGACCTCCTATGTTGTTTAAAATAACTCCGATATTTTTGAAATGTATCCCTCTACGTCTTAATATTTGTGTAAGATCTTGTACGTTAATAATGTCGACAGGAAACAAGTCTGAATGTTCTGTGTCGTTTATCATACTATCTTTTAAAATTAACGTATCATCGTTTAAAGAAGCATCGATTATATCAGCTCTGCCGTCCGTGTGAGGTGCATCATCATACGGATCAAAATCTGATAAATTTTCATTCATTAAACGATGTTTAATAATACCTAAATTATTATCAGTCCATTTGAATAAATTTTGATAATAAGACGCATTTTTCTTTTTAGCTTTAGAAAATATAACACACCATCGTCTATCATTCTCAGTAATAGAAATAGAATGTTTATGATTAGTACACACCATCAAGTTAATTTGGTTTGGTATTTGATACACAGGCATATACATTTCACGAACATCAAGTGTATCTTCTGTAATAATTAATTTTAATTTATTCATAAGTTCTATGCGATTAAAATTCATAATCTCATGTACCATCACAAAACAACAATCCGACACCCATTTTGTGTACTTCTCGTTTATTGTTTCATTACTTGGTATCGAAACATTATGTTCACCTAATAACTTTTTCATAATGTACGCAAAGTACGATTTACCTGTGCCATCAACACCTTGAAGAAATAAAACCCACATGATTTTCTTTTCTGGATGTTGAATATTAAAAGCTAAAAATTTTAATATAATATGTGCATATTTCCCTCCAATATATTTCACATGATCTTCAAAAGTACTTGCATCACCTTCAATTAAAGGAATATCAGGAAAACCTTTGAACATATTCAACGTGAGCAATCCTTTTTTATTTATAAATTCAGCACCTTTATCTACTTCATAAGATGTTGTTCTAAATTTTGGTAGTAAAGGATTATTAAGAATATCTTTAACAGATTTACTCCCATAATAATTTTTAAACGCTTTCTCTGTGAGCATCTGTTCAGAATCAGTATCATAAAATACTTGACGATCACCAATATATACCCACCCGTCAGGAACACCAGAAACATGCTTAACATTCTCTTTATATTCTGCTTCGTCTACATACATAACCTCATTAAAATTACCATTTTTATGAACATCATCAATACCTTTCCCAGCTTCGATGTTCCATTTTTCAAAAAATATTGTACTCTCAGGAAATAACCCTTTCACAGTTAAATATACGTTAACAAGAGATTTTGAAGCATTACTTTTGCCATACGATAATTTTTTAGTATACACATCAGCATCAAAGCAAATATATATAGTTTCTATATTCAAATGTAATTTGTCTAATTCAGTTCGCAAGTTATTAAAGAAAGTAATACCACCCATAGAAACAGTCACAACAGTATCCTGTACATATGACATATAGTCAGCTTTAATTTCACCTTCTGTAATTCGCAATGTTTTAATTGTATCCTTTTGACGAATAGGTTTAGGAAAATGCAAAGCAGATTGTAAACCTCCACCATCTTTTAACTTTGTAGTATTACAGTACATATACTTATGTTCTGTACCTATCGTCTTAAACTTACGAATTTTTACATCGTGTATATTACCTTCATGGTCTTTCAATGGAATAAGATAACAATGAGGATGATTAAATCGCCATTCAGTTTTACCAAGATCAGACGTATAAAACCCTGCAACATTTTTTACATCGTACTGTTCTATAGCACTTTTTGCTGCTTCGCTTATAAGAGCTGTATCTCGATAAGCTACTTCCCAATCGATACCTCGTTTTTGCATTTCTTCTTTCAGGCGAGGTGTGTATTCTAATGATTCTAAAATTAAAGAGTAAATATTATGTCTTATCACAAAAGTTACCTATTAAATTCTTTAATAAATAACGATATATATTTCATACTTCGTTCATCTATTGGAGTTGCTCTAGAAACACTTTCAACATTTATATGAGGTATAATTTGATTCTTTTTTGTTGTTAGATTAAGCAATAATGGTGCATCGTTATGTTCTGTATCCATCACAACAAGGTGTCCTACAATGATATTATTACTGTTTTTATTATTTGTCATGTCCATATACACTAAAAGTTGTAATAAATATCTAAATAGCTTTGTATCCTCAAAAGCAGAATATTTACCTAATAAATTTTGATATTTATTTTCATAACTCATTTTAGCCATTTTAAATTCAAAAACATGCTTAGTGTGTTTAAATTTTTCATCTATTAGATCTGCATGTAAATCTACATTACCATGTAAATCTATATGACCATATACATCACGACCCCACACAGGTACTTCACGTTCAAGTTCTTCTAGATTTTTAATATGTTTTGTAATATAATTTGTAATAGTTATACAATTTTGTTCATACCAACCGTCTTGCATGGTAGGTATCATTTCAGGTAATCGTACATATTGAAATATATCTTTTTGAAACTTATTACCTAATCGTATAGACTCTGCTCCTGCTTGTTTCCATTCAGCAAGCACAGCTTCTTTAGTGGTATTCTTTTTGTCTGCTACTCTTGCAGCAACTGTATCAGCATCAAATTTTGGGAAAAACTGGCTGATATACTCTGTTACTGTGAGTGAAGTAGGTTCGTTTTGTTTCATTTTAGTCTCCTTTAAAATCTTCTTGTAATTGTTTGTATAGCTCATAAGTAAAATCTGAAATAGACTTTTTATGGTCTAACGTTTGTAAAATATACTCATCTATATTTGTATGTTCTTTGTCATACATAGCTACAAGGTCATATACGACAGGTTGATTTTCTTGACCTAAACGATCAATTCTTTTAACACATTCTTTACGTACACGTGATGAATACCCTACTGAGTGAAACACCATATAGTGAGCATTCATAAGATTAAGTCCAACGCCAATTGATTTATGTGTAGCGACTATCACTTTTAATTTCTTATCCATGAAATCTTTAATAGTGTTGTCGTTGTCTTTAAGTTGACTATGTATACCTGCACAATCAATTTTCTTTTTCTTAAGAGCAGTACAAATGTTATCTACTTCTTTTTTAAAAGAAGCAAACACGACAACTTGTTTTTTCTTTGGTATCTCATCAGTAAGTAATTGAATTAAAATATCAGTCTTTGTTTTATCATCAGTTAAAAGCCCTGAACACACTTGTTGTAACTTTTGCATCATTACAATAGCATGTATAATTGTAGTATCATCAATGCCGTATTCTTTTTTCATCCGAGACATAACATCATCACTGATACCACTATCTTGTTTTTTAACAATACTCTTGTAAACTTCTTTTTCTTTTGTAGACAACGCAAATTCTATTTTTTTATGTATTACAACATCAGATTTTCTTTTTTTCCATGAAGTGTAAGGGTTAATTAAAGCTAACAGACGCTCAGTATTTTTATTACCAGTAATTTTAGTATAACTTACTTGTCGTCCATTAGCCCAAGACGATCCTTTTTCTATTTGACAAAATCTATGTTGAAATTGAAAATAATCTTCACAACCTATAATATCTTGATTGAGAAACGCAAACTGCGAATACAATTCTTGATTACCTTCTTCGTTTGGAGCGCCTTCTAAGATACGCTTTCGGACTACGTTAGGTTGTTGAGCAAGGTTAATGAGTGTCTTTGTTCTTATTGCTTTAGGATTTTTAATAGCTTGAGATTGATCTATAACAAGACTTATATCAGTTCTCTCTTTAAATATTTTTTTGATATAAGGAAAAATCTTTAATTCTTTATTAGCAACATCAATATTAAACAAAAAGATAGTTTTCTTATTAGATTGCATCACTCTTTCAAAATCTTCTTTCATCTTCGTATTAATAGCTGAATAATCCGCCCACGCAAACACATCAAAATCATATGCTGTTTTCTCAATATCTTGCTTCCAAGAAGTCACAATTACTTTAGGAGCATGAAACAAAATCATTGTGGAGGTTTTACAATCAAGTGCATACTCTGTAAGACATGTAATAGTTTTACCTAAGCCTTGCTCCAAAAACAAAGCATAGGCATCTTGTTTTTGCATACGTCTTATAGCTTCGACTTGATAATCAGTTAGTTTTATTCCACAAGAATGTAAGCCATCTCGTAAAGAGATAGCTACTTTCTTGTTATGTTTAGAAAGGAATGTCGTCATCATAATCATCATCGCTTATTTCGGAAGATGGTAAAGATTGTGTAATTTGTTCTTTGTCTTGTGAAAAATTTTTACACATACTTTTAAACTGATCTTTCATAGCATACACAGTTTTTATATCTTCATCTGATAACGCTTTCATGTCTAGAGGAGCTGCTGTAAATTTAGGTGTATCATTTGATCCTGTAGTAGTTGCTTTAAGCAAAAATAAATATCGAGGAGTTGTACTTCCAACGTATTGTAAAATTTTTTTTCCTTCGGGATAAGATACACCTTTGAAACAACACATCATTGGTGTCCAGTGTCCCTTATGAACTCTTGTTAAAAAAATACAATTTATTGTTATGCTTACTTTGTATTCGTTAAAGTCAAATTCAGGGTGTTTAGGTTCTTTCTTACCTTTTTGAGCACCTTCGGTATGTTCAATCCATTGAATTTGTTTTATCTCGTTAACATCTGATGTTGCACGTACACATTCTCCAGAACCATCATTACTCCTTTTATTAACATACATTATTTTTGCATATGTTCCGAATATAACATATGTACCTTCATCAGCTCTTACGTGTTTACCATCAGCACATATATCACCGACTGGAAAACCAGTTTTTGCAAGTGGAGAAGTACCAAAACAAAGAAATATTTTAGGTATTTTTTTCTCCTCATCTGAAATTTTAGGAATTTCATCCTCCCCTACCCAAAATTGTCCACTATTAGGGACAGCACTGCTTTGTATCTCATCAGCATAAGGATTTACTTCTGGGAAATTAACTTCAAAATAATCTCTACGACCAGCTGCCTTACCTTCTGACCTAGCATCAGCTTCAGGAACTTCTTCTACATTAGATTTTGTTATTTGTGGCATGTTTGCCTCCTTTATGATATTTAATTTTAGAAGCAAGTACTTCTAACTGCGATTTATTATGTAATTCGTTATATAATCCTAATAACAAATCACAATAATTTTGTATATCGTAGACACGACTTGTCATAGATTCTGTGCCTTCTCGTCCTGTTTTTTCAAATGATACTACACTATCAACGTGTTTTAACATATACGTTAATAATACTTTTACAGGTGATATATCTAAATTGGCACCGACACGTTTAAAATTATCAAACGCATCATCATTTAAATTATACTCTGTCCCTTTTGCTTTCATCAAATCATGACGAGCTTTTGTGTGTTTTTCAACAAACGCATAAAATTTATCTTTTTTCATATACCCTTCTCGGTTTATTTTTATGTTGAGACATCAACATCTTCAACGTTTCAATATCATCTTTGTGTATTTTTGAACTTGTACTCTTCGATAACACCTCCTTATTTGCTTTCATAATTTTAGAAATTATATTATAACCATAGCAATCTTGTTTTACATTTTCAGATTTTATTTTGTTTTGAAATTCATAAATTGTCATAAGATTGTTAGCTCTATTACATGATTGTCTAATTATTGTAATAAATGTATCTACATCGTCTTTGTGTATTTTATATGTACCTTTTACAGCTTTACTTTTAGGTAATAGTTGTATATTTTTACACAATAATATGCGTAACGCTTCAATATTCGGTACACGTTCCCCTCGTGCCGTAAGCATACCGTGTAATACATATAAACCGATATACTGTCGATTTTTACACGCTTCGTAAGCGATAATCTTTTTTTGTATATCTGTTAGTTTTGTGTAAGGCGTTGTAATATTTAAATTCTTTTTTGCTCTATAAAACGCTTTATAATGTACTCCAGTTTCCACTGTCACAAGAGTATTTGTTCTTGCAGGATCATCAGATAACATCTGTTGTTTTAATCTTTCTATTCCTTCGGAGTTTATATTTTTACAACGAATAGGATGTGCAGTAAAACTTAATGCTGCGTACGCATTGCGTACTTTTTGATGTGATACATTTAATAATTCTGCTATACTTTTAAGTCTCATAATTATTGTTATCCTTTATGTAAAGAAACCGTAATGTGCAAAAGCATACACTACAACAAAAACTATTGTTAAACCACCTAATAAAAAATAACAAAACAAATCTTGTTTATCCATAATGTTTTCTCCTTAAATAATATTTATATAACCGATTTCAAAATATATTAACAAATATATTTAGTTTCTATTGTTATTGTAACACCTCCTTAAAATACACTCTCATTTTTATTATTGATAACACAGCATGACGCTGTGTTGTTTTGAACATTAAGTTCTCATCAGAATAATTTTTAGTTTAATGTATCAACTTCGTGTTGTTCTGCTTCTACTTCTGCTTCTGCTTCTCTCCATCCTGCAGAATATCCTTGTTCATTAGCTAATCTTACTAATTCATTTTCAACAGGGGGATATTCGTCAGCTGACATTCCATTTTCCTCTACATAATCACGACGTCCTTCTTCGTATCCTTTTTGCCTAGCATCAACAATTTCTGCTTCTGAATATCCTTCATCATATCCAAAAGAATAAGCATTTCTCTCGTCTTCTGTCTCTACTTCTAAAAAAGAAAAATCTTCAATTCTAGAAAGTTTATTATTAAAATCATCACGACCTTTTTCTTTTCCTCGAGAATGAAAATCATGTTGCCTACTTAATCGAATTCTTTCTTCTTCCGCTTCTTCATTTTGTGCTTCTCTACGACCTTCATTATATCCTTCATCATAAGCTAAGCTTTTCGATTCATCGATATAAGGATTTTCTTCTGGGAAATTAACTTCAAAATAATCTCGACGACCAGCTTCTTTACCTGCTTCTCTAGGATTAACTTCAATTGATCTTGTTTGCACTTTTGGGTAAAGTACATTATAAATATAATTATTATAACGATCACAAACACTTCTTAAATAAGAATCTTCATCAAATAATTCATTAACTTTAATTTGAAGAGTACTAAAATCATCATCTCTACTATTATCAACAAAATCACAGAAAACAGAATACACTTTATGCAACTCAGCAGAGACAACATCAAAAGCGTTTGCAATATCATCATCTCTCCCAGCCATTGCAACTATATGAGTAGCAACAAATAAATTATATGCGTTGTTGTAAGCTTCAGCAGTATTATCAAAAGCTTCTAAAACTTCTTCTAAAACTTCATCGCTTCTATTGTTTGAATACTCATCAAATTTTGTGTGTGCAGTGTTTGCATTTTCTATAGCGATACTTAAAATTTCATGTGATATTTGATAAAAATTATTTGAAATTTCTTCTATAGAATATCCAAACTCTTTACTAATAACACTATTAAAAACTTCATAATCAAATTCATCGCTATAAAAAACATCAATCAATATTTGTTTAGTACTTTGTAAATTGTTATTAATTTCAGTTATTTCTTCATCAGAAAGTTGTTCATGAAAAGTACCTACTTTTGTATCTTTTGCTAATCTGTAATTATATATTTTGTTTTCTAAACTATCTTCATCTACTGGAGTATCTTGATCCGAAGTATCTTTATTTGGAGTGTCTCCATTTACTTGTGGAGTACTTGATGAAGTAGAGATTGGACGAACAGTAGAAGTTTGAGTATTAGTAGAAGTTTGAGTATTAGTAGAAGTTGGAACGCTAGATTGAACTTGTTTAATAAAATTTGTAATAGCATTTTTTAAAGATGCAATTTTAGATTTAACATTTTCTATTGCTTCTCTATAAACATCAACATCTAAAAAACTTGTCTCTCTTAAAGTAACAAGTGCAGTATTTAAGTGTTTGATAGCACTAACAACATTTGAACTATTTTGATATGATTTAGCTTTTTCTATCAATCGTATTGCTTGCAAATTTACATCTTTCGCATCTCCTATAAGAGTAGTATCGTCGTTGCTAGAAACAACAGGATCATCTTGCTGTATTTCCTCTAATAAATTAGCAGTGTCATTACAACTGAAAACAAAAAACAAACATAAAAATAATAAAATCATTTTTTTCATAATATTTCTCCTTATAAAAATATTTATAAATGTTTAGTATATACATTTTATTAAGATTTATATATACTATTTATATAATCAATTTCAAAATATATACACAATATATTTAGCTTCTACCCTTCGTTTTATTAAAATACCTCCTCGTTTTTTTGTCATTTACAGTATAACACCCCTCCCGATGACTATACTGTTTCGAGTACTCAACTCTCATCAGAACGACTTATTGTTTTGCTTTTACTAATATATCTCATTTATTTTAACACCCCGACATTTTGATTAACAACACAACATAAAAAGGTAATGTACTTATGAGTATAACAATTATTAGAACACGCAACAAAATACCAAAGTCTTCTTTACTTATTTTCATTTTTCTTCTCCTTGTAAATCAAAAGACTTATGATATTCTTTACATTGAGTATATAAAGAAATCCCCATACTTTTTGCCGCACTATGTATTACAAACATAATATAAAAAGGTATTGTAGTTGCAACTAAAACACTTATTGCTATATCACACCAATACTTATATTCTTGTTTCTCCCAAAACTCCATTTCTATTTCTCCTTATAAGCTTTTTCTTTTCTAACAAAAGATTCACATTCTTCACGCTCTTTGTGTTTTGTTTCCATCTGTTCTTCAATCTCTGCTTTTTTAACTTTTAACTCGTGCACCTGGTTCCATAATCTTCGAAGATAAACTTCACACACTTGCAACTCGTTCCATAATGTTCGAAGTTTATCGTCGAATAATCCTTCTTGAAATTTAGAATTTGCTGTCTTATATTGTGTCTTTAATTTTACATTTTCTTTTTCTAAAAGATCACATTGTTCTTTATTCATTATTTCACCTCTTTTAAATTATTTGATCTTTATGATACTTAGTTTCTCGAGCTTCATATTCTTCTCCAGCTTTCCTTCCACAACTTCTACATATCATATTTGGAATTACATTTTTATGAAAATTGTCATCGTCGTATGCACTTCCTTCATAACTGCAATGACAGTAATTACACATGTATGTTACTCTCATATCTCTTCTGTGTTGTCGCAACACTTCTCTAATATACATAACTTTACCTCCTTATTTTTCTTCTTCCATATTTTCACAGTAGCTAACATCAATACACTCTTTGCAATTTGCTAGCCAATGACATTGATGACAATTATCACATTGACTGCAATTACTTGAGTAAGAGCAATCTTTACAGAAAGCAGAATACTTCAAAGAAATGCACCGAGTACATGCATGGCATTCTTGACAGTCTTTGGAATTCCAGCATGCAGTACAATCAATTAAATTAGCATCTTTTAATAATTCAGCTGAAGAGAAGCCGTTATAATTTTTCTCGGACTCTGGTCTGTTTTCAAAATCTTCAAAACTATCATATCTTTTATTCATATCATCTGGCAAATGCTCAGAAATAAATATCCAGTGAGGCACTTTATACAAATCTCCTAGGATGTTCAATTGTTTGTAGGTAGGATATTTCTTACCTGCTTCTATGAGAGCGATTGTTTTGACTTTCTTTTGAACATCCTTCAGAGTTAGATTCATTTGTTCACGACACATTTTCAGATGTTTCAAATTCAATTTGAATTGTTTTGAAATCTGTCCCATTTATATATTTTCCTTTCCATTTGTTTTTAAATACATATAATATATATTTAACTTCTTATATTAATTATAATGTTTTTTATGTATTTTGTCAATAACTTTATTTTTTATTTTTTGATATTTATTTTAATTTGCTCCTTTAATCATTTGTTTTTAAGTAATATGTATATTACTTTTCTCTTTGTATATTATGTCAACATTGACATAACTTGTCAAGGTGTTTTTAAAATATTTTTTTATTTTTCCTCTTATAAATAAAAAAGCGTACAAAAGTCAATGAGTTCTGTACGCATGTCTTAGCTTTTTACTTCAAGCTTACGACTAAAATCACTCTCGTAAAGCGTAAAATTATGCGTGTCAATATTAAAGGATTTCTTAAAATCAATCGAGTCTAATTCTTCATCGAAAGTAACTAGTAATTTGAATAACTTGTTACTATTTTTTTCTCGGAAAGTTTCAAATTTATAACAATTAATCACATCGTCTCTCGTTTCAAAAAAGTAAAAACATCCATCAAAACTCTTACCTATAAAAAAACAAGACTTGTTATAGACGAAACTTCCGTCCAAACAAAAATAACAAAACTTGTTATTGATGAAATCAGTAAAAAGTTTCTCTTTACTTATTTTATTTTGAAAAACTCTAATCGAAGAGCATATCACTTCGTCTAGTAAAAACTTTAGAACTTCTGCATAAGTAAGTTTTTCAACTTGCAATTTTTTTTTGATTTCATCGCCAAAATACTTTAAAAATTCTCGACATGTTTCAATATTTGGACTTTCAAAAAAATCGTAAAAATAGTGTACGATTTCACTATTATAATCAGCTATTATTGATTTCTTGTCGCTATTTTTAGAAATAAGCTTTGTGTACTTGTTGTTGTACACCTTATACAAATAATGATTGTTTTTCATAAAAAACTCCTTTTAAAAAATCTTATTTTTAATACTTTTGTATTAACTTCTATTTTAATTTGTGTTACAGTGTATACAAAAGTATACACTTTTGTTCTTTCCTTTTTAATAATTTGTTTCTAAGAGTACTACAACAGTGTAGTACTCTTAGCTTATTTTTGATATTTAAAACCAAATCCCCATAAAACTTTTTTTAAAAAAGTTTTTTCATTGGGATAATGTGCTATATTATTTAAATTACAACAGTCTTCAAGTCTAAAACATTCTTGGCAATTTTTCGAATTAATACACTGCGTGCAATTATACAGATCACTACAACCAACACAACGAAAAGAAGCACTCACACGATAACACTCTTTTAAATGGAGTGAATGTTTGCATTCTTTTGCTTTGTAAGAATTATGCACTCCAATACATTTTATTAAGTCGTACGAATTCTCACAATTAACGCAGTCGATACAATTCCAACAACCTCGACAATCAACAAGATTAGACTTGTCTAATAATTCTTGCGAAGAAAATCCGTTGCAACCCCATTCGTGACGTGGACGATTTTTAAAATCCTCATATGAATTATAAACTTTATCTATATATATTTTTTTCATTTTTCTCCTTCCTTATAACATGATTTTGATTTGTACACTTATACAAACCATAACAATAATTTAAATACGTAGATTTTGAACAACTAAATGACAAGTTACAATTTGAACAATTTGAAAGGTGATCAGAACAAAAACAATTAAAACAATGATGCACTTGTTTAGAAACTTGACAATACTCAGAGTAACTAGAACAACTACAATCGTTACAACTAAAACATCGCACACATTCATGACAATCAAAGCACTTAACACAATCTTTACAATTCCAACAACCTCGACAATCAACAAGATTAGATCTTTTTAATTTTGCTCGACTATCAAAACCATTAAAATCTTTTTCAGATTCTGGACGATTTTCAAAATCTTCATAATTTTTATATACTTTGTTCATTTTTGAACTCCTTTTTGTAATTTGTTTTTAAGTAATATTACTTAACTTCTTAATAAACACAATACATGATTTTGATCGGTACACTTATACACACCATGACAGAAATTTAAATACATAGATTTTGAACAACTACATGAAAATGTACAATCTGAACAATTTGAAAGTTGTTCAGAACTGTGTCTTCTTCTCAGCTTTTTCTATTAATGTTTCTACAGTTAACAATGCCTCTTTGGCTTTTCTCACTGCTTTTTCTGTATTTCTTGCTTCTTCTCTTGCTATGCTTGCTTGGGTTTGTGCTTTTTCAATTTTATCTTCTGCCCCATAAAACTCTGTCCTAGCACGACTTGCTTGGGTTTGTGCTTCTTCAATTTTATCTTCTGCCCCATAAAACTCTGTCCTAGCACGAATGGATGCTTCTATTGATTCTTTTATTGATTCTTTTGCTATAGATATAGCTAGAGCTATTGCTTTACTTGCTGTGTCTTCATCTGTTTTTTTATTATTATCTGTTTCTGGACGATTATTAAAATCGTCATAATTTTTATATACTTTGTTCATTTTTGAACTCCTTTTTTTAAATTTGTTTTTAAGTAATATTACTTAACTTCTTATATTAATTATAATGTTTTTTATGTATTTTGTCAATAACTTTTTTACTTTTTTTTTAAACTTTTTTTATTGTTTCATAAATAAAACAAGCGTACAAAAGTCAACGACTTCTGTACGCTATATCTTAACTTTTTACTTAAAGCTTACGACTAAAATCACTCTCATAAAGCGTGAAATTATGCGTGTCAATATCGAATGGTTGATTAAAGCCAACCGAGTCCAATTTCTCATCGGAAATAACTAGGAATTTGAATGATCTGTTGCTATTTTTTTCTCGGAAAGTTTCAAATTTATAACAATAATTAATCGCATCGTCTTCTGTTTCAAAAAAAGTAAAAACCCCATTACAATCTTTGCCTATAAAATAGCAAGATGCACCATGGATGAAATCAGTAAAAAGTTGTTCGACACTTGTTTCATTTTGAAAAACTCTAGTCGAAAAATCTACTACTTCGTCCAGAAAGAACTTCAAAACTTCTGAATCGGTAAATTTTTCAACTTGCAATTGTTTTTTGATTTCATCGGCAAAATACTCTAAAAATTTTTGATATGTTTCAATATTTGGACTTTCAAAAAAATCGTAAAAATAGTGTCCGACTTCACTATGATAGTCAGCTCTTATTGATTTCTTGTTGCTATTTTTAACGATAAGCTTTGCGTACTTATTTTTGTACACTTTATACAAATAATAATTGTTTTCCATAAAAAACTCCTTTTTAATTTGTTTTTAAGTAATATTACTTAACTTCTTATATTAATTATAATATTTTTTATGTATTTTGTCAATAACTTTTTTTATTGTTTTATAAATAAAAAAGCGTACAGAAGTCATTAACTTCTGTACGCTATGTATTAGCTTTTTATTTAAAGCTTACGACTAAAATCACTATCATACAGCGTGAATTTATGCTTGTCAATATTGAATTCTTGCTTAAAGCCAACTGAATCCAAGTTTTTATCGGAAGTCACGAATAATTTGAATAGGCTGCCATTTTCTTCTCTGAAAGTTTCGAATCGATAATACTGAACAACATTGTCTTTCGTTTCAAAAAAGTAAAAACATCCATCAAAACTCTTACCTATAAAAAAACAAGATTTACCATGGATAAAATCAGTAAAAAGTTGCTTTTTACTTATTTTATAACTCGTCGAACGGTATACTACTTGATCTACAAAGAACTGTAGAACTTTTGAATCAGTAAGTATGTCAACTTGCAATTTTTCTTTGAGTTCATCAGTAAAATACTCTAAAAATGCGTAATATGTTTTAATCTTTGGACTTTCAAAAAAGCCGTGGAAATAATGTGCGACTTCATTATTATAGTAAGCTCTTATTAATTCGCTATCGATATCTTTAGCGATAAGTTCTACGTACTGATTTCTGTACACTTTGTATAAATAATAATTGTTTTCCATAAAACAACTCCTTTTTAATTTGTTTTTTAAATACATATAATATATATTTAACTTCTATAATTATAATAACATTTTTTTTAGATTTTGTCAATAACTTTTTTTACTTTTTTTTTAACTTTTTTTACTTTTTTTTTAACTTTTTTTTCTTTTTTTTTAACTTTTTTATTGTTTTATAAATAAAAAAGCGTACAGAAGTCAACGACTTCTATACGCTATAACTACTTACTCAATGTTATAATTTATGAACGTAGCTACTAACCGATAGGTTACACTCATTAGCTGCAACCTTCTCAAGCGGAACAGAGGCTGCCACATGATTAATATTCTCTTTGTTGTCGAAGATCTTAATAATCTTGGCTATATGATCGTCCGTCATCACATTGTTTTTAGTTTCTTTGTTGAAAAAATCCTCATCACTTGTGTCGATAAACTGGATGTCCGTGCTAGTTTTGTTTTTTGCCATAACCAAGATGTTTACGGCAATGCTTGTGCCGTAAAACAGATTGGGGGGTAGTGCAATCACTGTTTCTACATAGTTATTAGCAACTAGATAAGTGCGTATCTTCTGCTCTGCACCGCCACGGAAAAAAATACCAGGATGGCACACAATTGCAGCACGACCTTTATTAGAAAGATAATGCAGCGTATGAAGGATAAAGGCAAAGTCCGCTTTAGATTTTGGAGGAAGCACACCCGCAGACTCAAAACGATCATTATATATCATCATTGGATCATCCGATCCTATCCATTTCTCCGAATATGGCGGATTAGAAACAATCGCATCAAAGCGCTTAGCATTGTCAAATTCGGGAGCCCTTAGTGTATTGCCGAGCTTGATATTAAACTTAGTATAATTAATATTGTGTAAAAACATATTCATCCTTGCCAGATTATAAGTAGTGTGATTGATCTCCTGCCCGAAGAAGCCCTCTTCAATTAAATGCGCATCAAAATGCTTTTTAGCTTGAAGTAGCAACGATCCAGAACCACAGGCGGGATCATAGATTTTATTGACTCTGTCTTGCTTATGCATTGCAAGCTGAGTGATCAACTTTGATACATGCTGAGGTGTGAAAAACTTGCCGCCTAATATACCCGAATTTGCTGCGTATTTAGAAATTAAGTATTCATAGACAATCCCGAATACGTCACTCTGACTTCCATTAAAATCACCAAAATGTAATCCTGCAACGCCTTTTAGCACTTTTGTTAAGCGGTCGTTTTTAGCTTTTACCGTACTACCGAGGCGGTTGCTGGTTGTGTCAAAATCAGTAAATAACCCTTTAAGATTATCTTCAGACTCATATCCGCTGGCAGATGCTTCAATCTCCTTAAATATCTTTGCAAGATCTGTATTTAGATTGTCATTTGTATTAGCACTTTGAACAAGATTGATAAAAAGCTGACTTGGATAGATAAAGTAGCCTTTAACTTTGATGGTGTCGTCTTTTATCTCTTGAATGCTATTGCTATCATCAGAAAGCGTAGCATAATTAACGCTATCATCATCAGCCTCCATATAACTGGTAAAATCTTCACTGATAAAACGATAGAACAAGGCACCAAGTACATACTGCTTAAAGTCCCAGCCATCGACCGCACCACGGACATCATTGGCGATTTTCCAAATTGTATTACATAACTCATTTTGTTGTTGTTTGCTTGTCATATTTTTATAGACTTTGTTCATTTTTGAACTCCTTTTGTTAATTTGTTTTTAAATACATATAATATATATTTAACTTCTTACACTTTATTTACTTGTTTAAAAAGCGTAAAGATCTGTAATGATCTTTAAGATCTTTACGATCTTTAACATTTAAAATATTACTTAACTTTACAGTTTTATACTTAGTACTATATCGTTTTGTTTTATATTTTTTACTATGTAAGTAACTGTATAATGCGGCATACATTTTAACACTCATAAAATTCTCCTTAAAATAATATTTGTTTTTAAATACATATAATATATATGTAACTTCTATAAGTATAATAACATTTTTTTTAGATTTTGTCAATAACTTTTTTTTAACTTTTTTTACTTTTTTTTTTAACTTTTTTTACTTTTTTTTTAACTTTTTTATTGTTTTATAAATAAAAAAGCGTACAGAAGTCATTAACTTCTGTACGCTATATCTTAGTTGTTTACTTAAAGCTTACGACTAAAATCACTCTCGTAAAGCGTAAAATTATGCGTGTCAATATTAAAGGATTTCTTAAAATCAATCGAGTCTAATTCTTCATCGAAAGTAACTAGTAATTTGAATAACTTGTTACTATTTTTTTCTCGGAAAGTTTCAAATTTATAACAATTAATCACATCGTCTCTCGTTTCAAAAAAGTAAAAACATCCATCATATCCCTGCCCGATAAAATAGCAAGACTCGCCATTAATGAAATCAGTAAAAAGTTGCTTTTCACTAATTTTATTTTTAAAAACTCTAGTCGAATAGCATACCACTTGATCTAAAAAAAACTTTAGAACTTCTGAATCAGTAAGTATGTCAACTTGCAATTTTTCTTTGAGTTCATCAGCAAAATAATCTAAAAATTCTTGATATGTTTCAATATTTGGACTGTCAAAAAAATCATAAAAATAATGTGCGACTTCGTGATTATAATCAGCTATGATTGATTTCTTATCGCTGTCTTTAGCAATAAGCTCGGCGCGCTTGTTTTCGTACACTTTGTATAAATAATAATTGTTTTCCATAAAAAAACTCCTTAGTAATTTGTTTTAAAATACATATAATATATATTTAACTTCTATAACTATAATAACATTTTTTTTAGATTTTGTCAATAACTTTTTTATGTTTTTTTTATTTTTATAAGGTGTTTTTTATGTTGTTTATAAGAGTTGTACTTTGTGTATTGTTAAGATCAATTTTTTTAAAAGGCTTTGTATATTTTTTGAACGAGTTGAAAAGTGTGCACAAAAGTGCACACCTTAACACAAATTGCTCAAGGTGTATACAAAAGTGCACACTCTCAATAAATTCGCTTTGGTTCTCCCCTCGCAATTCCCAATACAGTCATGCGTAGCATGTCATTATATATAAAGTACGAACGAAGTGAGTACAAGAATACAACTACGAACGAAGTGAGTATCGATGTACACATAGTATAGACAGAGTGTACATTATATAGACAGAGTGTACATTATATAGACAAGAGAAACTATGATACATAATTTTAAGGAGGAGGGGTAGGTACAATAAGCATTCTTTTTTTTACGAAGAGTGATTGTTGTAAAGGTAGTTTGGTATCTATATACCCCCGTTTTCCACAAAACACACCTTCTCATCGTTGTATCAAGGGTATATTAGTAAATTCTTATAAAAAAGATATATTAACACTAAAAAAACAAAATAATGTGAAAACAAGCGTATTTTGTAAAAACTGCTCACTGCACAGCATGAAATAAAACGAGTGAGTATAAAACTCACGCTGAACAGTAAAAATGGTAAAAACTGCTCACTGCACAACATGAAATTGATGCTGAGCAGCACCTTGAGTAGGGAAATTTTTCCACAATGTTTTGAAAAAGTTATTTTTTTTATGTAAAAAAAATAAAAATTTCCATTTTTTTCCACTTTATCTACAATTTTAATATTTTTGATAAATTTTTAGTGAATTTTCCTTACAATTTTCCATTTTGTTGTAATTGCACACCGTAATTACTCACTGTTACCCCTTATATATATATATATATATATATATATATATATATAAAAAAAAAAAAACCAAAAAATACATTTTGAGGAGAATTTATTACGCTGAGCAGGGACGCTGAGCAGCAGCTGGTGTTTTAACAGCCATCTGTGAATGAGCTATCGCATATATCCTTCTTTTTTTCTTTTTAAAGGTGTTATGGCATGTTAGCTAATGCATATATCTTTTCTTTTTTTCTTTTTAAGTATACGATTAAACATTTTAAAATAAACACTTGACAAAGATTTATTATTTATATACAATGTTGACATGGACATAAAAAAATTAGTAACAGCACAACAAGCGTGTAAAGAACTTGGGGTTTTCAAACCAAGCGTTCGACATTGGATGAAAAAGCTTGGTATTGAAGTAAAACATTATCAAGAATTTGGTACAAAAAAAATCTTTATGATTTCACGTGCAGACGTAGAGAAAATTCGAGCAGCGAGAAACGCATCCAACATAAAATTAGATAATAAATTTTATAAATTAAAAGATAAAGGAGTAAACGATGAAAAAAGCAAAAATTCTTGACAAAGGATTTGTACGCTTAGTTGATTTTATGGGTTCAGATGAAGCAATAGTCCAAGCAGCAAGAGTTTCGCTTGGAAAAGGGCTAAAATCACCGTCTGAGGACAACAAATTAATAGAGTATCTTATGAAAAACGGGCACACCTCACCTTTTGAGCAAGTTGTACTTAAATTTCATGTAAAGATGCCCTTATTTGTAGCACGACAATGGGTACGACATAGGACAGCTAGTATTAATGAGATGTCAGCGAGATACAGTGTGATTAAGGATGAATTTTATATACCTACAAATGATTTTGTTTGTAAACAAGACACGGTGAACAAGCAAGGTTCAAGCGAACGAGTAAACAAAGATGTGTATGAGCTATTTATTTGGGGTTTAAAAGATCAAAATAGAGAGGTATACGCAGAATATGAAAACATGATTAGGTATGGTGTTTCACGTGAAACAGCTCGTATAATGTTACCTTTAAACATTTATACGCAGATGTACTGGACAATGGATTTACACAATCTTTTTCATTTTATAAAGCTTCGTATTAGTGCACATGCACAAGCGGAGATAAGAGAGTACGCTAAGGTGTTATTGAATATAGCGTATGATATTTGTCCGAAAGCGTGTGAAGCGTTTGAAGATTATGTATTACATGAAGATAAAAATAAAAAACAAGGAGATAAAAATGAGTAATGTAAAAGAACAAACAAGTCATCCAAGCTTTTTGACAATGGAAATTCGTGGGCTTCGTAATATTGTTTTCAAAGAAGTTGAAATCAAAGAGGGGAAAGTTAATTTCTTATCTGGTAAAAACGGAACGGGGAAGTCATCAATTATTGATGCTATTTTTCTCGCTGTCTTTGGAGCTAGCTATTCTAAAAAAAACAAAGGGAAGCTTTACAATACTAATTCACTTATAAATAATGCTGGAGATGAAATTAGTATAAAGATTGAAATTAATGCAAAAGATAGACACTTTAAATTAAAAAGGCAAATTGTAAAAACTTCAGATATAAGTGCCAATAATAAAGAATTAATAATTACTTCTTTAGATAATCAAAAGATAACAAGCAACGATGTAAAAGAGATGTTTAATGTTTTGTCTATTGATCTTGTTGACTTTCTTGGAAGAAAACCTCTGGAGCAATTAGAGTTTTTACAGAAGTTAGTAGACCAAGAAAAACTACAAGAAATTCAAAGACAAGAAGAAGTTATTACTGAACAGAAAAGTTTTTATAATAAACAAATTAGAGATTTAAACGATGCTATTCGTTTAGCTGAAAATAATAAAGAAACTGAAGATGTTACAGTTGTTGATATAACAGAGCTATTAGATAAACAAAAGGTATCATCTTTTGAGCTTGAACAAACTAATAGAAAATTCATTGAGATACAAGAACAAAATACAAATTTAAAATATAAACAAATTAAAATTGAAACGCTTAAGGATAACATAAAAAAACACAATTTAGAAATTGAAAGACTTAAAGAAGAAATTAAAGATTGTGATATAGAAATAAAACTTCTTGGTGAAGATTTGAAAACTTTTGAAGACTCTCAGAAATTAGAGATGGATTTCAAAAATCAAATTGATGAATTGAATAATAAAAATAAAAGTATACAAATAGAAATTGAAGATGCTCATAAGATACAAAAGCAACAGCTTAAACAACAAGCAAAATATAACAATTATAAGAACGCTTTAGATCGAAAAGAAACTACACAAAGTTATCAATTAAAAAATGATAAAGAAATTAAAGCGTTAAGAAAACAACGAGCTGAATTATTTAAGTCAGCTGGTATTGAATTAGTCATAAATTATGATGAACGTAATGGTTTAATTATTGATGATAAGATTTTTGGAGATTTGAGTAGTGGCGAACAAATTAAAACAATTGTTAAAATAATAAATTCGACTTATTCAGATAAGCATTTAAAATTGTGTATTATTAGGAATTCAAGTTTGTTAGACTTAGATGCACAACAAACATTGAAAGAAATAGCTAATAAAGATAATATTACTTTTATATGTGAAGTTGTTTCGGAAAATGATGAAGTTATAGTTAGTACAAATTAAAAATTTATAAGGATAAAAACAATGAAAAAATCACACATTAAACGTGCCGCAGATTATACACTAAGAGGAATAGACAAACAGAAATTAGGTCAACTTCAAGAAGCAATAAAAGATTTTGATAAAGCTATAGAAATAAATCCTACTTGTGTTGCACCGTATGTAGTGCGAGGAATTATAGCACATAACTGTGATGAACACGAAAAAGCACTACAAGATTATGATAAAGTATTAGAATTAGATCCTAATTTTATTAATATGCATGTCTTAAGAGGAACTGTAAAACTTAACTTAGATAGATACGAAGAAGCAATAAAGGATTTTGATAAAGGTATAGAATTAAAACCTGATGACGCAGAGACGTATGCAAACAGAGGGACTGCTAAATATTATTTGGGTAAATATAAAGAAGCACTACAAGATTATGAAAAAGCGATAGAATTAAAACCTGATTTCACTTATGCACATGAACATAGAGAAACGACCAAACACAAATTAAATAAATGTTTATAGGAGAACAATATGTTTACTAAAAAAACAGATTATATAAAAGCAATGTTAATATTTATAGCGTTATGCATAAGTTTTAGCATACTGGTTATGTATTGTGTTGCGATGTCACGACACATTGCAGCAAACTGTACTTATATTATTCCAGAAGAAATTAAAAATGACGGACAGTTTATATTTTCAAAAGCAAAGAAGATTATTAAAGAAGCACACATGTTAGATGATAAAAATATGTATGTAAATAACGCAATAGAACATATAAACATTTTAGTATCTGAATTATTATATGTACCTTTTGAAAATAAAGAATTAGAGATAAAAACAATAGAAAGTATATATTTAGCGAGTGTATACTTAGAAAACATTTTGAAACAAATAGAAGGAGATAAAAAATGAAACACATAATGGAAGACATAAAAAACAATAAAAACATGCATGTAAAGATTGGTGAAAAAACATTGTATTCTCCAATTATTAAAGCGGCAGGTGCTAAGCCAAACTTTACAGCAGAAGACTACTATCATTTTCATACAATCGGATTAAACATAACTAAAACAATCACAAAAGAAGAATCTTTTCCTAATTCCACAATAGAAGATTATCCTATTAAAAAGCTCCCCTATGGTTTTATTAATAGAATAGGGTTGAAAAATAAAGGTATGTGTCATTATAAAGATAAAATTAAAATTTATAACTCTTTATATTCTGCAATTGCAACGAGTATTTATTCAAAAACTATAGAAGGGTATTGTGAGATTATTAAGTATCTTGAAGATAATTGTGAAGAAGATGCTATTTGGGGATGGGAAATTAATGTTGGGTGTCCAAATGTTTTCAATGGGTTGGAAAAAATAACCTCTAAGAAAATAGAAAAGCTTACTAGTGCAATAAGAAAAATAACAAAGAAACCGTTATTAATAAAACTACCTCCAGACATATATCATATAGGCGAGCTCGGGGAAGCTGTTGAAAATGGTGGTGCAGATGCAGTTTGTGTAATTAATTCTATACCTGCTATGATAACAGAAAACAAACATAATCAATATACGGTTTTTGAAGGTTTTGGGGGTGGTCTTTCAGGCGAAGCGATTTTACCTATTGCTCTATCAATAGTGACAAACTTATTTCGGTATGTTAAAATCCCTATTATAGCCTCAGGTGGTATTACAAAAGCATATGACGCATTGCAGTTTTTTCTTGCTGGAGCAAGTGCAGTTCAAATTGCAACGGCTTCATATAATAGTTATTCAATTTACACAGAATGCTACGACATGATTGATATGTTTTGTGAGAAAAGTAATATTAAGTGTACAGAGATCAAGGATATTCAATGTAGAGGAGAATAAAAAAATGAAAACGTATCAAGAAACAATAGAAGATCAAGAAACAATAGAAGATCAAAAAAAAATAGAAGATCAAAAAAAAATAAAAGAGTATGATAAAAGAATACAATTAGATTCTAATGATGTTGACGCTTATGCGAATAGAGGACATACAAAATATAAATTAGGTGAATATTATCAAGCAATAATAGATTTAGATAAAGCGATAGAATTAAAACCTGATTTCACTTATGCGTATTTAAGAAGGGGAAACGCAAAACATAAATTAGGTGAATATTATGAAGCAATAAGAGATTTTGATACATCTATAGAATTAGAACCTACTTTTACTAGTGCTTATCTATGTAGAGGAGCTGCTAAATATGAATTAGAGAAATATAAAGAAGCAATAAGAGATTTTGATAAAGCTATAGAATTAGAACCTACTTTTACTAGTGCTTATCTATGTAGAGGAAATACTAAATATGAATTAAGGTCAGAGGAAAAATACTTAATAAAAGAGTATGACAGGGAAATAAAATTAGGATATAAGTCTATTAAAAATTATGTAATGCGAGCAATTACAAAATGTTTCTTATATCCCAAAAAAGAAATAATAAAAGATTTTAATAAAGTGATAGAATTAGATCCTAATAATGCCGAAGGTTACTTACATAGAGGAACTAAAAAATGGTACTTAGATGATAACAAAGGAGCAATAAAAGATTTAGATAAAGCAATAGAATTAAAACCTGATTTTGCTGCGGCATATGCAGATAGAGGAACTTTACAATTGAATTTAAAAAACAAAGAAGAAGCATTAAAAGATTTTAATAAAGCGATAGAATTAGATCCTAAGTCTTCTGAGGTTCGGAAAGCACACATTTGGAAAAAGCTCATAAAAAATGATACAGTATGAACAAAAGACAACATGGAATATATTATATTTCTTTGTTTAACCCGTTTTCTTTTACTCCTTTTATAGAATGGATAAAAAAACATCATCTTGAAAAGAGTACTGTATTAGAACCATTTGCAGGATGTAATTCAATTATTAATATGTTGCAAAAACAAGGATTTGCAAAACAGTATAAATCTTATGATATATACCCTCAAAATAACGCAGTAGAACAACATGACAGTATTACTTATTATCCTAGAGGGTATGAATTATGTATAACTAATCCCCCGTGGCTTTATAAATCATCGGCACAAAGGAGAGGGTTATCATATCCTAATACAGAATATGACGATGTATATAAATTATGTATATCATTAGCATTACAACATAATAGATATGTAGGAGTGTTTTTACCAGCTTCTTTTATACAATCGGGTTTATTTAGAGACAAAGTAGAACGGATTATATTTCTTAACAAACCACTGTTTAAAGATACAGACAGTCCAGTCTGTTTAGCGTTATTTAATACAGCTAAACATAACACTGATATAGAGTTATACAACGACAATGAGTTTATAGGAACATATGATGAGCTTTTGAAACATTTACCTGCTAAATCAAAGAATACAGAAGATATAGTATTTAATGTTCCTGATGGTGCATTAGGACTTATTGCTATAGATAACAATAAGACTTCATCTATTAGATTTTGTAAAGGTACAGATCTAGAGCATTATAAAATAAGATCTAGTTCAAGGTCTATAACACGAATATCTGGAGTATCGAGTACTACTATAGTAATAGATACCTTAAATGCATGTATAGAGAATATAAGAAAGAAAACACAGGATGTTTTTTTAACAACGTTCAAAGGATTACGAGCAGACGGTAAGTATAGACGCAGGTTAGATTATAAATTAGCGAGGGATATAATACATTTTGTAAAATAACACTTGACAAATATATTTTTTTGTAATATAATATAAGTGTCTAATATACGGTATGTCATACTTATTTTTGATGGAGCGTTTCTTTCGTTATAAGTATGACAGTATATTAGGTTCGTTTTATTTTAACTTCTTTTTTCAATTTGTTTAAGTCCAACGAAAGTTGGGCTTTTTTTATGTTTTCATACTTGATTTATTTATATAAATATATCATAATGTATATATAGACTTAGTTTGAATAAGGCGCCCAGTTTCCGCAGTAAGCTCACCGTAGTTGTAGAAGCTGGGCTTTTTTATATATATTTTAGTGTATAATAGAGATATGAGCACAGCGAATCCACCGATTAATCACGTTAACAAGTTTGAATGGAACGCTAAGGAGTTGTTTTCACCGTTAGAGGAAGGGCGGTATCTTTATTATGACTGTGAACTTTATGTCTATTCATTTGAAAATAATATTATAGTAGAACGACTTACGAAAGATGGTCGTAAAGAGATATACAAAACAACACGCAATACGAATTACTGGACTAAAGCATTACATGACCAAACAGACTTACCTAATGAGATACCTTTTGCGGTAGCGAAAGGATACGGCTATGGTATTTATGTTTTTGTTAATAGAAATAACGAGGGTGAAACACTTGCTATACTTGATTCGAATGATGACCGTGAGGAAGGTGTAGAATATTTTGAAGTGAACGCTGATGGGTATGTTGTTCTTGTGGACGGCAAAGAATATCGTTTCACTGCAGAGGACGTATTTGGTGGGACATTGGTTGTACGAGATCCAGATTACATTAGAAACAATCAAGAATATTTTGTTTCAGTAGCAAAGCGTAAAATAATAAATGGATATGATACATTCGGAGCGTATAAGAACCCTGTAAAAGTGAGAGTAGGATTGTCACCTCGTCCTCTTAATATTAATGTACCACAAATATTAGGTACTATTACTGAACAAGATGGTGTAGAATACATTGATGTAAAAATATCATGGGATGATCCTAATACATTTAATACTGATATATCTCCTGTTACAGAATATGTTTTTGTAGACACTACTAATAATGTAGAATATAAAATATCAAAAGACATTAGTTTTTTTATAGCTCCGCTAAGATATAATGCTACTACTACTTTTACAGGTCGTGCAGATAATATTATAGGTGAAGGAGATAGTGAACAATTTACAGTAGATACGAGTTTAAGTAATATATTCGTTCCATCTGATGTTACTGTAGACCAAGAAAGACAAGACAATGGTAATGTTGACGTTACGGTTACATGGGATAGAAACTTCGATGAAGAAATTTCTCGTGAGTTGAGAACACAAAAAACAACTGGGTATCGTTTACGTTTCAAACCTATTCCATCGGATCAATCATCAAACCAAGAGTATGGAGCGTATGAGTATCGTACGATTGACACATTAAACGAAGATAGTGCGTACAACGCTAGAAAACGCTTTCTTACTATACAAGATGTCAACGGAGGGCATTACGAAGTACAAGTACAAACAATTACAGCAACGCAAGAGTATTCTAATTGGAGTGAGACAGCATATTTTACAATAGAACATGCATTTGGAGTAGTGGACACTGATACTATTGATTACACTATAGAAGCAGGGAAAATATCGTTTACATGGGATGGTGTGGTAGGAGCTACACAATATCATGTTAGTGTATCGTCTCCTACGTTTCCACCACAAACATATGTAGTACAAACAGGAGAGGAATTACTTGTAGAACATGCGTTTTCAACCTTTGAAGATGTGAACGAAGCGAACCGTCCTGACATAGTACAGGAGTTTAATGTATTTAATAAATTACCTTATTTAGATGATCAATATACAATAAGTATCCAAACAGAAGGATCGACAGGTATTCATTATGATGTTGCAACGGCTGTATTTGATATACCGTATCCTAAGATAGTATTAGAAGATATAGAAATTGTTGAAAATAAAGGAGTAGCTAATGCTTATGTACATTACAGATTTCCAGATCCTCTTAATGAAGATGGTTCTACATTAAACGGGAAGATAACACAAGAACTTCCTACGGTAGTGAACACTTTTGATGGTACTAATGATATATCATATGTTCAAACACAACATGGCAGTCATACTTCACAACGTTCTTTTGTTGTTGGTGGATTTAAGTACAATAAAGATCGTCTTATTGTGCGTATAGGACAAAACATTGATAGCGATAATATAGGTGAGTTTACTAATTCCTTACGTGAGATTAAAGTAACAGTGCTTCAAACATTTAGTGGTAATCAATATATCACAAGTAAAGAGTATTCATTTAACCAAGAAGGGTCGGTCGTAGCACCTCGACTTGAAGTGTCGGGTGGGTATGAATATAATATTTTTGAAGAAAATGTACAACGAGAAGCAAAAGTTATACGATACTATAATCTTTTTGTAAAAGTGTTACAACAAAACGATGGAAAATCTATTAGAGATATACCATTACCATCTGATAGTAACACAGTATTTATAGGAGATATACCTATAGATACTGGCGTGTTATCGTATTTACAAGCACAACATCCTAAGTTATTTAATACATTTCTTATAACACCTTTACCAGAATTACAGGAAAAGATTGATTACGTTGCAATGTTTGCTGCTGGTGTGAGGAAGTACATTAATTTTAGCGGACAAATAGAAACGGACATGATCATAACTCCAGCAGAGGGTGATCGTGATGTACAATATATGCGTCTTACTCCGTTAAAGGTACAATCGTACACAGGAGACGGAACAAACGCTCCATCTGTGTATTTTGATGCAAACAACCAACTTATAATAAAAGATGATGTGTTTTTACCTATGGTAGAAATTAAACAAGGTGAAAACAAAGATATTATTGGAGTTACAGATTTTGGACAAGGTGATTTACTTGCGTTGTATGAGTATTCAGAAGGACAGCTTATCAACCCTATAGAAATAGAGAACAGAGTAACAAACCTCGATACAGCAAATATTAGTGCTGACAAGTACTATTATTTATTAGTGAAAGACAAACCGTTTTACTTTGAAGATATTTTATTTAGAATTGAGGCGGAAAACGTAGAGTTAGAAACTGAATTACTTCATCTTAATGGATATTTAAAGGAGCGAATAGGTCGTTCTATAGATCCAACGATAAATCCTGTGATTATTCCAGCGGACGAAGTGGAATATGTAAATACCTTTACATCTGACAATCCTGAACGGCATGCTATTGTGACGTATCACGATAAAGTACAGGTAGACAAGATATGCACGTTATTTGACACGCAAGATGTAACGAGTATTACTCAATACGATTATAACTATAGAAGCGGTTTACTTATAGCGGCTACTAATCCTAATGTAAATGACACTGTAAACATAGATGTCTGGCAAACGAACGGAGATATTAAAGGTGATAAAATCTGTCGGATACCATTGTCTCAATTGAAGTCCGATGCAAGGTTACTTGATGATAAACCTGTTGAGGTGTATGGATTGAGAATACAAGAAAACTCAACTAATTTTTGTGTAATACTGCGAACGGACAATCGATTTGGAAGGGGACTACATGCATCACTGTATACACAAGAAGGACAGTTGATACGATATGTAGATTGTGGAAGTTCTGGTGATATACCACGAATCGATAGTTTTAATTATACTGCTGAAAACGTTTTTGCACCATACGACAGAAATTCATCATTGAAAAAATCGTATGTTTTATATTCAACCAGTGAACTTACAATATATTATGTATCTTTTAATAATAATATAGTAAAAATAAGTATTAATTTATTATCAAACGATATTCCTCAATTCACATTTATACCTTTTGATGCGAACCAAGAAGCGTTTAGAAATAATCTTCTAATGCTTACTAATGTGTTTTCTACAAGATGGAAGGAAGGGCGGAGTAATTATAATTTTGTAATTGGTGCACAACATTCTCAAACTCCTATAATAAAAGGACAAGGTATAAAAATCCCAAACACATTTATATCATTTGTAGTGAACCCTGATGAAACAGCAGCTATAATACACCGTCCCACAGAATTACCGTATATAAGTCAAAACCCAAACGATCCTTTAGTACGGTGGAATATAGTTACAGCTAACGCAAACTTTCCAGCGAGACATGAACATACAAGTGTAGTATTTAATGATAAGATATATGTGATTGGTGGTAACGGTGGGATGTCTGGATTTTCTAATGATGTATGGTCGTCTACGGACGGACGAACGTGGACACAAGAAACAGCTAATGCAGGATTTGAAGTGAGACGTGAACATACAAGTGTAGTATTTAATGATAAGATATATGTGATTGGTGGTAACGGTGGGATGTCTGGATTTTCTAATGATGTATGGTCGTCTACGGACGGACGGACGTGGACACAAGAAACAGCTAACGCAAACTTTCTAGCGAGAGCGTATCATACAAGTGTAGTATTTAATGATAAGATATATGTGATTGGTGGTATCGGTATGATGTTTGAAGTTTTTCATGATGTATGGTCGTCTACGAACGGACGAACGTGGACACAAGAAACAGCTAATGCAAACTTTCTAGCGAGAGCGCATCATACAAGTGTAGTATTTAATAATAAAATGTGGGTGATTGGAGGAATTGGAGTAAATGGTTTTGAAAACGATGTTTGGTCATCAGTCGACGGACGAACGTGGACACAAGAAACAGCTAATGCAGGATTTGAAGCGAGAGGTCATCACACAAGTATAATAGTGAATAATAAAATGTATGTTATAGGAGGAGATAATGGTACTACTCGTTTTTCTGATGTATGGTCATCTCTTGATGGTAGACAATGGGTAGAAGAAACAGCTGATGCAGGATTTACACCTAGATCAAATCATACAAGTGTAGTGTTTAACAAGAGATTGTGGATTATTGCTGGATATGATGGAAGGGTTGCTAAGAATGATGTTTACTATTCGCAAATTACATACGATACTTATAATGTAGATCCTATGTTGGTATATGATAAATATCAAAATGTTGTAACAAAGATAGGTGGTTTAGTATCTGGTAATAATGTATATCTTAGAAGTGTTGACTATCGTTTATCTAATGAAGAAGTACATAGTGTCACAAGAACTCCAGTCGCACAAACACACTCATTATCAAAAGAAACTGATGAAATTGTAGAAACCATTGAAGGACAAGCAATACGAGATGGATATTATTACAACACGGAAGTGATGGCGGAGTATCCTGAGGTACAAGGGAATGCTCGAGAAGAAAACATTTATGATGTTATTACATTTACAGACAGGTTTTCTTTTGAACCTGATGATGCAGTACCTCAACATAACAAATTTTGTTTAGATACAGAATTATTTGAGCATACCGATTTAACGTTTGCTCGACTTTTAATCACAAACGATGGTAGTTTTGCGTTATATTCATTTCCTAAAAGACCACATAACATAGAGTCACTTGTAACACACGGTAGTGATGAGCCATTTTATGAAAAACAAATAAGAGGTCATATATCGTACGCTTATCCTGAATGGAGACAAGAACGAACTGCAAGTACCACTCTCGCTTCGTTAAATAATTTAAAGTCTATTGTATTTAATAACAAACTGCTTATTGCTGGCGGTTTATATCAAGGTATTGGTGCAGATCAAAATGATTTAATAGCAAGCAATAATATATGGGAAACTGTAGATGGATATACATGGACACAAATTGAACAATTATCTACTGGAGATAATGCATGGACACCGAGATATAATCATGCACTTATAGAATATAATGACGCATTATATCTTCTTGGAGGAAGAGATTTCAATTTAGATTACACTAATATTTTTAGGTCAGACGATGGTATTACATGGACTAAAATAGCTGACAACATAACTCAAAATTATAATATTGTAGATTTTCAATCAGTTGTTTTTGATTATAAAATGTGGGTGATGGGTGGATTAAATAGCGATAATTATCAAAGATCAAATACAATTTATACAAGTGTAAATGGGATTGACTGGGATTATTTTAAAATCAATGGTAATCCGATGTGGGAAGGACGATCTAGATTTGGTTTAATAGTGCATAACAATCGTATATTTGTATTAGGTGGATTAGGTCTCAACGGTACCCTAAATGATATTTGGGAATATTTTCAGGGACAGTGGACACAAATTACTCCAGTTGGTGAGCATTGGAGTGCTCGTTATGGTTTGGAAGCGGTAGTACATAATGATGAGCTTTATATTATAGGTGGACAAGATGACAATTTTAATATTTTATCGGATATTTGGAAAACGGGTGATAATGGAAGAACATGGGAAAGAGTAGAAACAACAGGAAAGGGTTGGTACGGCAGGGCAAATTTTACTGTACAATCTTTTGCAGGGGGTATAATGATATTAGGTGGAATCGGAAATGAAACAGTTAATGATCATTATTATGATGTATTATATCTTAATAATAATTTAGAATGGATAACTGAAAAAAACACAGTTATAAACAAAAGGGTTGAATCGCCTTTTATCATTAAAGATGGAGCGGTGCATATTAATATTCATCAACCAATATCGAGAATTGAAGTAGTTGAAGGAGAAGTGCCATAATGGGATTACCTAGCAAGTCACGTGTTGATAAAGATGGAGTAACGTATTACAAACTTAAGCTGAACATAACAAAACCTGTAGCGGAGGATTTAGTATATTTAGAAAACGAGTATAGTAAAAGGGAAGAAATACCAAAAATCCGAGCTCGACCGATGATTGTTATGGAAGCGATACGGAAACTCAGAGATCACTATGATGAAACTGGGGATATTTATGGATGAAATAAGTTTTGAACATTTATTTACTATTGATCACAATAATTACGGAAAAGAAGTGTTTTCTTATGGAGAAAATTTTCAGGAGTATCAAAAGAATGTACAAGATTATTGTGGTATAGAAAAAGAGAGTGTAAGCAATTTTGAAAAAAATTCACCCGAAGATTACATTACTAATCCTGTATATATAAAGATGAAAGAGCGACTTCGCTTAAAATTGCGAAGAGCAGCAAAAGCAAACATTTTCTTTTTAATGACAGAATGTTTATACCCACGCAACGAATACAAACCCACAGAAGGGTTGTATGGTTTATTAACAAGAGAAAGTAAAGAAATGCCAAACACGTATTGGTGTTATGACCGTTGCAAAGAAGTAGAACAAGAGCGAGATGGCTATGGTGATTTTTGGTCACGTGGACATCTTAAGAGTACAATTATTTCTGTTGCAATGACTATACAAGAAATCATTATTGATCCTTCATTATGTATAGGAATTATGAGTGAAGACGGAGATTTAGCTACAAATATAGTAAGAAAGATACGCTTTGGAATAATGTCACTACAATGGATGTTTCCTGAAATTATCCCTGATAGTTTTGTAAAAGCTAAACAAGTTGACAGAGCTCAATTTTTTTCTGTAGTATCAGATAATAATACTGGTACGATGACTGTTTCTATTATTTCAACAAAAGGAAAGACAGGACAGCATTTTGATATTATTATTTATGATGATTTAATGACTAACGTCATGAAAGGTAAAACAGATCTTGTTAAAAAAGCGGTTGATCATATTAAATCAACATTTCATTATAACTCAGCAAAATACGAAGAAGAAGGAACACGAGTACGCTTTATAGGAACATATTATGATAGAAATGATGTATGGCATCAGTTACAAGAACCAGATGACCCAGAATCAGAGTGCCCTTATAAAGTTCGAATACGAGAAGGAATAGTATTTAAAAATGAAGATGAAGCTCGTAGAAATTGGAAGGATGGTGGAAAGTTAGCTCTTTTTGATAGAGGGCAATGGCATAAAAACGTTGTAAGAAAAGGACTTACTAAGTCAGATGTATTTGCTCAGTATTTATTGAGACCAGAAGGGAGTACTGAAGGTGAAGTATTACCACCGTTTACACCAATATTATTCCCCAAAGGAAGTAAAACGTCTTATGATGTAACACCTTATGTTTTTGTAGATCCAGCGTACACAACAAATAGAGATAGTGATTATACTGCTATAGCAGTAATTGGAATAGGGCGAGATAATACAACACGATATATTTTGGAACTTATACGAATTAAAATATCGTTTTTAAATTTGTATGTTCATTTGCGTGATTTATCTCGTGAGTATAATCCTAAATGTTTTTTTGTTGAAGGGAATGAAGATTTACATGAAAGTGTTCTTAAAAGTGCTATGGACAAAGAAGGTGAATATTTTAATATACAAACGTTTAGTACTAAAATAAGAAAAGCAGATAGAGTATATGCAATGGGTGTACAGTGTGCTAGAAATAATATTGTATTTTGTGATAATTTACAGTTTGATTATGTAAATGAAACATTAAAAATGAACAGGAAATTAACGGATGGTATGGAAGTATTTCAAAAAGAATATAACAAATGGACGAGAGCGTCAAAAAACCCACAAGATGATTTACTTGACGCTGTAGCACATTCATACGTGGTAGATCAAGATGATTTTATGTATGATCCTCACCATGATTCTTTTAGAAGAAAATCACATAAAACAGAAGATTTTTTTGTACAAGGAACAGAATATGGAGCAGACCGAAGACCTAGATCCATTTGGTAAGCGAGGTATGATATAAAAACAACTACATTTTTTGGAATAGATAAGAACGATACAGACGAAGAGATTAGAAACAAAAGAAGAGGATACGAACGTAATTTCATTCAAAATATAATGATGTTGTTAGATACAGAATATCGAGCACATCTTAAAAAGTGGAAAATGCTTACTAATTTTGTTTTACCTCAGATTAAATATTCTTTAGAACCGAATGAAGAAGGGCGAAACACTTCTTACGCTCAAATGTGTGTACAAGAACTCGTTGAAAGTTATACAACATTATGCACACCTCCGACAAAGGAATGGTTATCTGTAATATCAACACAAACACCCGAAGACAATTTAGAAACATCAACGCCTACAGTGAGCCGAGATGCTTTTGGTTCTGCTTTACTACAAGATATAACAAGTGTACATAACAATGAATTTTACAATAAATTTCAAAAGGCACTACAAAGTGCTGTGGTATTTGGTCAGAGTGTTATGCATGTAGGATATAAAGACAATTTTATTCAATTAAGGAACATACCGCAATATCGATATAGAATTTATCAAAGAGACAGTAATATTTATTATTTTGCACGAAAAATACGAACTGTAAAAACTGAACTTAAGAAAGAGATAGAAGCGTCACCGTTTAATGCGGAGTGGGCGTTTTTTGATGATGACCCTACTAATTTGTTTGTTACATATTTAGAATTATGGATAAATAATGAATTTTTTGATACTAATCAATTTGGATACCCTCAGACAAATGAGACATGGACAAAATATATTTTATTATATAATGAAAATTACAGCTCAATGTCGCTTAATGGAGAAAAAAAGAACAGTGATTTTCAAGTAGGTACTGAGGGATTTAGAGTAGCAACACGTAAAGTACATAACTTTTTTCCTTATGCATACATGTTATTTGAAAAAGACGATGAAGATTCGTATGGTATTTCAAATGTTAATAACTCTTTGGAGACAATACTGTCATATGACGCTATTAAAGGGTTAGTCTTAGATGATATTGAAGGACTAGTTAAACCTCCATTAATTTTATCTTCTGATATGGCGAATAAAATAGATATTCGTAAACAGCATCTTATTACTGTACCAAATAGCAAAGGTGGTATAAATAATAATGTTATGCCGTTAACAATTTCAGGGCGAGGTTCTACAGTAGCAATGCAAGAAGCTGAAAGTCTTGCGGCACAATTACGAAGAAATTTTTATTTAGAGGATTTACAATTTGTAGCGAATACTAGTAAACAATTAACTCAAGAATCGTTTTTTGAAACATATCGTGATAGGATTACTACGATAGCTCCGATGATTGTAGGTATCATTGCAAATATAGTATCTCCTTTGGTTGATAAAATGTTTGAATTATTACAACAAAATGTAAAACAATTAAAAGATACTAAAGACATTAAGTTTTTACCACATATTAATCCTCCAATATTACGAGCTGAGAAATTATTTTCTAAAGGGTTTTCTGTAGATTTATTAATAAAACGCCTAGTACCTATAGCACAGGTTGATCCAAGTGTATTTGATATTATTAACACCGATGCACATATTAGAAACATAGTCAATGAAAACCCAGAACTAAGTGAATTTTTAAGAACAGAAGAAGAGATACAACAATTAAGAGAACAAAGGTCACAACAAGCAGGAGCATTAGCAGATAGTGAAGCACAGAAAAACATTGCACTTGCTAACAAACATAACGCACAAGCAAGGGAAGAAGGTTTTGTACCCCAAGCACCACCTCAAGCACAACAACAACAAATGTCTGCAGATCAACAAGTAGACGCTGATCTTTTAGCTTTAATGCAACAACAACCACAATAATGTAGTATAATAAAAAATATATGGTATCTTTTTGAAGAGAAAAAGATTGGAATTATTTAACCAAAAACGACCATCTGGAAGTAGGCGGAAAAATATGCCCTTGATTTGAACTTAGAGAAAAAATCAAATAATTATATAATAGAGAGGTTTGTATGCCAGAAGAACATACACATACTAATCCAGCATGGATTAATCAAGTAAGTAGTGATTTAAGAGGACATCCTGATTTGGTACGATTTTCTACTCTTGGAGATTTAGTTAGAAGTTACTTAGAAGTGAGTAAAGAAGTAAACCGAAGACTAGCAATATATCCAAACTCAACGGAAGAAGAGATTGAAAAACAATTAAAACCACATCGAGTTGTTCCTAACAACGCAAAAGTGTACGATACTGTTGAAGATTATGAGTATGAAAAAGATTTGAAAGTAAAGGCTTTCGAAAAAAAAATGACAAACAGTGAATATAAAAAGTTTGCGACAGAAAAACTTGCTGAAAGAGAACAAAAAGCAAAAGAAAAACAAGAACTTTTTGAAAAACTTGGAGTTAACAATGAGATTATATCACAAAAACGAGATGTCTTACAACAAAAAATTGATAATTTGCCAGAGGGAAAACGAGAACATGTGAGAAAATTATTTTCTGATAACGTAGCTTTATTTGATTTGATGCTTCAAAATGATGGTCAAAATCAAAATCAAAATCAAAATCAAAATCAAAATCAAAATCAAAATCAACCATATGTTCCTCCAATGAATCCAGCACATACATTCAATCCAGCGAATACAAAGACTCCAGATCACAATGCAGAAAAGCATTTCACAGAAGATCCTGTTAATGTTGCAATATTAAAAGCACTTGCAAATTAACAGAATATTTAATATGTAATATAGAGGTAATATTATGGCAGACAATTTAATTAATTCTGTTCATATGGAAATACATATGGACGAAGCAAACAAATATCAATATTTAATGTCGACATTAGCACAAACACCGTTCATAAGCAACACATCATATATGCAGTGTAATTCAGGAACTGAACATACAGAAATTATATCATTAGATGAAGCAAAAACTCGACAACATATCTTGGGTGATGCTCGAATAGCATCAACTCCTACAGGTAATGCAACATTTCGATTTTATACTGATAGGCGTGCGTCTGATTTAGCATTAGAAGCAGAACAATATGATTTACTACAAAGATTAGAAGCTGAAAGAGGTAAAGCAGCATCTCAAGGTATTAAACTTGATGATAGTAAAATGAAGACTCTGCAGAGAGAACTTAATACAGTGAATAATATGATACAAAACCGTTTAAGAAATATTTGGTATGATATGGAAAAATGGTCTTTTAATGGTATTCAACAAGCAGGCGAAGATCCTAATCGTATTATAGGTTTAAGTAGAATATTAGGAAGGGAAAATGGTAAAAACGTTCAGAAAGCCGTAGGCGGACATGTTCAAGCAGGTCAAGCCAATAGTCATTCTGCTTATATTTTAAATCTGAATCATTGTAATATTTTGTATCCATCACCTATGGATGGAGTGTTAGAAATTGGAAATTGGCAAAGAGTAGCCGATGTTTCAAAAGATAATAATAATAAAGCAAACAAGAAAGAACATTTTTGGTGGTCATCAAATATTGGATTTGGAGTACGAGCTATAGAAGATTTAAAATATGGGAGATATGGTTGTGCACGCTTATGTAATATTAAACTTAATTCACCTGCAGGATCTGCAGGAAGTTTTGCTCATGAAAGTGTAAGAGCACAATTTAATAAATTGGCACGTAAAGTTGCATGTAGTAATTTATCAAATGGTAGTTTTATTTATGTATTTGTGGGTACTGACTTATATGAAGATATGCAACAAGCGTATACTGGTATTAACGCTCAAGGTGTAAATACTGGAGTTCAATTTCAACCACGATTAATAACTGATATTAATGTGAGAACAGATCAAATGCAATTTAAAGGATTTAGTCAAAACAGTTATTTTCCCATTAATAATAATGTTATAGTTATGGAAACATCAGGGCTTGAAGCACCTGAATTATCTATTTAAGGGAGATATAATATGAGAAATCAAATATATAGAGATAAAATTATTCAGAATGCTCATACTATTACTAGTCCAGCAGATCCAGCAGCACTTCCTCTAGTGGGAAATCCAATAGAATTAACTCAAGCACTGTTACAAGATAAAGGACAAGTATTTGGTATTAAAGCGTTTATTTTGAGTTTAGGAACATTTACTCCAGCAACTCCTGAGGTACGCAAAGATGTTAAAATAGTTGTAAAAAACAATGCTAATCCGCAAGTGACTCTTACAGATACTACAATAGGTATATTACCTAAAATGGGTTCATATATTATTGTGACATTACCTGAACTTTTTAGAGATGAAACTATAAGTGTTTACATGAGAGCAGGTGGTGGTTTAGAAGGTCAAGTTGTTTTTCAAGTAACACTAGAAAGTATCTAGGAGGTATATATGGGTATAGGAACACCAATTGATAACATTCAAGAAGAAATTGCTATTAGACTTCAAGAGCTTCTTGATAACAATATTATTACGAAATCAAAGCGTGATAACTTCTTAAAAGAAGCGAAGCTAGATGCTCAAAAGGTTTTTGCTACTGCTGATAAACTTGAAAAAAAGTTTAATGAAGAAAAAGAAGTAAAGATTTTAGAAGCGGAAAACGAACGACAAAAGCAGTTAAAAATAAAAGAAGAAAAACTAAATGAAGTAGTATATGCTGTTTGTTTAGAGAATTTATCAAATGGTACAGGAATGTTGTTTAATAAGGATTCTGTTTATCGTATTAATCGTAAAATGTTACAAGACTTACCTGATTTTTTTAAAGAAAGCACTCAACCAATAGAGATACAAGATCCTTGTTCAAATATTGAACATGATTTAATAATGTTTATTGGTGATAAAATAAAATTAGACTCTGACGAAGCTAAACAAATACTTTGGAAACCAGTTAACAAAATTACTAAAAAGGATGTTTTAAGATTTATTGAGCTTATTAAGAAAAATACTATATAATGATTAAAGATGAAGCAATCAAAGTTGTAGCTATGTATTCTCAATTGCAGACGGGAGGGCTTAATAAAAGTGATGAAATAGCCATATCCGAAATGATTGAGCTAGCTAAACGGAGATTGCTTTATTATAATAACTGGACATTTGCTCGAGGGAAAGTGCATGTAAATTTTCCATATCTTTTTTTGTATAAGAATGTGTTAGATACATTGCACATTATAGAAACGATAAGTGGATCTTTATATCAATATGATAATATATTAAAATATTTTGATTTCTTTTATCTTAAAGAACAATATTCAATAGAAGAGATTATTGAATTTTATAAATTTCTTCAAATATATAATGTTTGTGCAAGTGATGGAATTGTACATAATTTTGGTAATTCGTTGTATGTTGACTTAACAAGTTTTTTAACTCCTGAGACTATATTAGATACTACTGGTTTAAATGAATATTTTGATTTTTATATATCTTTTTGTAAATCTCAAGATATTTCAGTATATGGAAACTACGCATACATTTTTGATAATGTAGGCGGTTTATCTCGTACGCCTAGTAGCATATTAGAAGCGGTATCATTTGAAAAGTATAAAGAAGCACTTAATATTTTTCTTAATACATATTATAAAAAATATGTTGCATTTATTAACAACGATAACGAAAAGACATCGTTATTTTATCAAAATATAGATAAAGATAAATTCACATATACACAAAATACTGATATAGATTGTACTTTAAATAAAGATATACCTGATTTACCAGAAATGTTTATGGATATAGTATGTCGTACTGTTGCAAAAGATAAACTTGTAGCAATGGGAAAACTAGATCAAGCAAATGTTATGCAAGCAGAAGTTTCTAAACAATTAGAACGTTATATTATTGCAGAACGTTCAGAGGGTGATCCTCGAAGTGATTTGACAAAATATAAATCTAATGATGTAGAGAGACGTTCTGTAAGACCTTATATTAGAGATGGGAAATATTACGATTGTCATTAATATGTTATTATATACTATATGGCACAACAACCGTTTTCAATTAAACAAGGTACTTTCACAGGTGGCATTGTATCGGAAGCTTCCGAAGCGTTAGTTACTCAAGAAAATCTAGCTCATTGTCATGAGATTAAAAATTTTTACATTGATGGAAACGGAAAGCTAAACAAAAGAAAAGGTGCAGTTTTTGCTGTTTCACAGAATAATAGTAACGTAACACATACAATTCCATTTAGTGATGATGAAGCTATTGTAAACACAGAAGTAATAGATACTACTGCGGAAACTGTCATAATAGCGTATTATGTTGGATCTATTTCTGCTCCTGAAACATCACTTAAAATTTATACAATAACATTTGAGTTTACCCATGAAGCACCATTTTTAAGAGTTACACATGTAGATATTACACAAGACGATTTTGAGGAAGTGTAATGGCACAATTAAAAAAAGTTGATGTTCCTAGACGATATGTTGTACCTGTATCGCAGAGTATACCTAGAATGACTACAAGCATTTCCACTGGAGCACCTATTATTGATAAGGTGATATTTGGCACTCGAGAAGTTATAGCAGAACTTCCATCATCGTCTAGTGATGTTGCATCTCCTTTTCCTGTTTTGTTATTTTCAGAAAGTTTAGAAGGTGTTGACACTCCACAATATATTCAAGAAGAAATAATAACTGAAACTATAAACCCCATGAATTTTCCTAAACAAAGAAAATTACCATCATTAAAAATGTTAGAACGTGAAAAACTTTTCATTGTAGATAAACAAAACATTACAGGTACTTATGTATTATTGTTTGATTTTTTTTGGAATGTAGAATTTTTTGATAAATACGTACATAATTCATCATTAATTTTAGAAGGTGGTTCATGGACTGCAAAATTAAAAGAGATAGATGCTATATTCAAAGATTCTTTAAATCATTTTCGTGGACGTGAGAAGAAGCGTACACAAGGCAGTGGAATAAAGGATCGTTGGGGTAGTTATGAGTTGATTGAATGGTTTGATTATTCATATGGTTTTAAAGAATATACTAGTGAACGTTTTAATAGAGATGAAAATTTTGTACCACAAAGAAGTTTTTATTATGCTCCTTATGGTGGAGGTGGTACTACTCCAGTGCCTTCAACACCACAACCTAATGGACAAATTAGTAACACTGTAACATATAGAAATGATTTAGAACATTTTATCAATGAAGCATGGAGTTTTTTTCAATTAGAAAATAGCCTGAGTTTTGCGGGGAATCATTTTGTTAACTGGTATAAAGACGATTTCATTAGTTCTGATACATCTGATGAGTTTGTTACATTTAGCAAGTATTTAAATCATGCATATCGTACTGTCGATGAGGGTAATCGAGTTGCAGTTAATAACTTAAAACAACATTTTATGATAACTGATACTAATGGTAACGTAGTTAGTTATCCTCCATATGATCGTATGGTATTTAGTACAGTAGAAGAAAAACATCACAGAAAGAAAGTTTTAGGAAGTTTTGAAACACAAACATATACTTATAAATATTATTGGAATAATAATGCATTTCTTGCAGGAGCTGTTGATGTGTCTGTGAGAAATAAACATGGAGATTTTGTTAAAGTTTCAAGTCCACTTCATTTTGATGCATACATAGCAGAATTGTTTTATACAAAATTACAATCTATTGTTGAAGGTACTAAAATAGCGAGCAATAATTCATTATTGAGAAAAAATATTAGTTTGCCGAGACTTGAAAAATTTAAATCATCAAACCCTACTATAGTAACTGATGCATTACAACAAACATTTTCTAATCCTGAATATTTACGATCCGACTGTGAATACAGATATGAACTACCTATTGGTGTGAACAAAAATGATATAAATGATTTTGAATCACAAACATTATTTGATTTGAAGATTAAAGAGTTTTATAAAAAACTAAGTAACGTTCTCGGTGCTAGTGATACGTGGATGAGAAATATTCATTTTAATTTTATTTTTGCAGCTTTTATTTATGAATATACTCGTGATGGCGTTAAAACTGGAAAAGAAATTTTATTAACAGTCACGCATACTAATGCTAATATATTACATATGTCACTATTATTACAGATTTATGATCCTAATCGTGTTGGATCAGAACGTGTGAAAACAGATTCTAAAAATATAATGATATATGATAAAGAAGTTCCATTTTTTATACAGCATCTAGAACCATATTTTAATGATGTTGTTGTTGACACTCCAATACTTGAATTAAACACAAAAACACTTATTTTTAATGATTACGATGTTAATACTGAGATGAGTAACAATCCTGAATTATTTTTTTATTATCTTATGAAGTTATATTGTTCATGTGCTGATATAGCACGAATGGGAATGGCTATAGATAATACCGAAGTACGCTATGAAAGTGATGAGAGATCAAAACAAAATTTGTTTGATTCTATGCAAGAACGACACTTATATAACGTTGATATTTTTGATAATAATATATCTACAGTTGTTTATAGTACTGAGTATACCAAACCATACAATACACCTTATACAAGTTATACCGAAGAGAATATAGATTTTTCATCTAATAGTCCTTTAACCATAAAACCAACAGCAAATGTTGATTTTAGTTTTAGTTCTTTATTTGGGATTATAGCGTTTTCTAGATTATTTCAATCTATGCAATTTTTTAAATATGTTAACACTATTGATAGTGATGCATTTTTATCACCTTCGTTTACTTTCGAGCTTAAAGAACACCCTGTAGTACAAATTTTAATGCGATTACATAGAAACGTTAGTTTTGTTGAACACTTTGCAACTTTAATAAAAAAATACCCTTTATATTTTAATCCATTTAAATTTTCATTTGATGGTGTTTTTAGTGATAATGATAGTAGGTATAGAAGTGACGTATATACTCTTAGTAAAACAAGTCAATTTTGTCAGGATGTAATGGAATTTGCTAATGACGATCGTATGTTTCGAACGAGTGCTAAAAAAATAGAGTTAACACCGACATCGGCTTTTAAAAAATATATTTCATTTGATAAAGAAGAAAAAATTACAGGGCTTTTTACGATTGAAGATTTATTAATATGTACTACAAATAAAAAAATATATTCCCTGCAAGGAGCAACAGCACAAAGTGTTGGTCTTTCACAACAAGAAATAGCTTCATATGGCGTGGATTATAGTGGATCGGGCATATTGGGAAATGGTTTGTTATTTGTTTCAAATGATAGAAAGCGTTTATACATTTTAAATAATTTTGCATATAAACAACAAGGCGTTACGACATTTGTATCGGATGCATTACCATTATTTTCAGAAGATTTAGATATAAAAGTAAGAAGATTTATAACATTTGGTACAGAAGGTTATTTGTTGTTAACGGATGGTAGATTACTTCATGTATCTACTAATAATCAAACGTTTGGAGTGTCTGAATTTCATTTTGGTGATGATGTTACTGTTGAAAATATTACAGAAGTTAAAAAACCATCTAAAAATTTTGAACAGACATCATATGTAAAAGATGTATTATTTTTTACATTACGAAAAGATGGATTTTTATATTTTGGATATTACACACATGATTCAGAAATATTTGAAACAATAGATGGAGAAAAAGTGCCTATTGAATTTAGAGATGTAAATGCTAATTTTTTAAATAATCAAGAAAGATATGAAGCGGCTATAACTACTGTAGACTTTGATAAAGCTCTTGCTGATAACGCTACGCAATTAAATAAGTTTTTTGTTTCTGGAGAGAACATAAAAGATTTTGATATAGGTATTGCTGAAAAAGGAGAAATTGGACAAAACATTGTTCGTATTTTACAAGATGATATAATAACAATAGAAGAACACTATAAAAATAGTTCTGCACTTTTAGACTTGTCAACATCGAATATCAAGATGCACAAAAGAATTAGACTTACAAACCGCACTGAACGAGATGCTAAAATAAGTTTAATAATTTTTAGTGGAACTAGGGAGCAAATGTAATATGGTTGGAATTATCGCAGGTAGTATTAGTGCTGCAATTAGCATTGGTAAAAGTATATATAATATGGTGCAAGGAAACAAACAAGCTAAACAAAGAGAACAACAATTAATAGATAGACTTAATAGAGAATCTATAGAAATGAAACATATGTATCAAAATGAATTACAAAATAATACATTTGCAGAAACTAATTTTTTATTAGACATTCAAAATCTTACTCTTCAAACACGAGATGCTATGGTTCAAGCGACATCACAGATACATCAACAATCTGCTCGAGCTTTTAACGAAGATGCGATAGGATATTTACAACAAAATAAGCAAGCGGATGCCGCAGGTACATTAGCTGCCAAGTCTGCTATATTAAGCTCAGGTTTTATGTCTGCACAAAATAGAATGAGAGTTGGGTTATTTCAAAATAGAGTTATGTTAGAAAAAGCGAGGTATGAAAATCAATTTGCACAAGAAAGACAAGCTAACGCACATGAGCTAGGCAAACAACAATTCTGGGCGGATTTTGCACCGCAGTTAGCGCAAGGACTTTCTGATATTACTGGATACGGTATGTCACTTTCTAATATTATTGCAGAAAGTTTACCAGCACCAAAAGGAAATGTACAAAAGACAGCGTCTGATACTACAATTTCTACGTTTGATGAATTACCAATGCCGCCAGAAGATACAATAGTTATGAGCCAACCAAGTGGTAGTAATACTATGAATGCAGGAAAAATAAATACTGTAACGACATCACCTATTCAGTAGAGCGAGGTAAAGATGGCATATTCAAGTTATATAGATAAAGCGATATTAGAAGATAATCATACTGCACAAGAATTGTCGATGGCAATTGTTAAGAGTACGGGATATGCGGCTGATACATTAGCAAAAGCACCTAAACAAATACTTAATGTAGTAGAGACAGGATTTAATGCAATTAAAACTGATTTTTTAAATACAAAAGACTTAGGGCAAAAAGATACATCTGTATTATTTTCAATAGCAGGAATGAATATTCCTAAAAGCGCAAAAGGAATGTCTGTGTCTGATTTTATGAGTAATAAAGAAAATGCAGGGTTAGTTCGTAAAGCATTAAGAAATTTTAATCTTGGTGCGAATAAACAGAAAATTCCTACTTCTGTTTTAAATAATAATAATAGACAAGCACAAACTAATATTAACAATGCAGTTAATATGCACATGGAAGTACTTACACAAGATTTAGCAATATCACAACAACAAGCAGTTACTACATTAAATAACACACAAAGAGAATGGAAATTAGATCCAGAGAACGCAGATAAAAATATTAGTGAATTGCTTGAGAGTGATGATTATAAAGCTCAAACAGAACAGATATTTAACAAAGCAGGAGCAATTTATGAATTTATTGAAAATAATAAAAGTTTTACAAGAGCACAAAAAAAAGAGTACACAGGAGAAATTAGTGCATCTATTTTACAAACAGTACATAATATAACAGATAAAGATGAATTTACTGAAATAAAATTTAACGAATTAAGTGCTAAGTTTAGTGATGTATTTAATGTAGATTTAGATGAAGGTAAAAACATTTTGTTAGAAACAAAACAAAAAGAAATTAATCGCAGAGCTAAGATTAGAAACGGTAATAAACAAGTAGCTCACAATGATATAAATATGATGTCTGATAATGAATTTAGCAAATATCAACAAGCATTAAGAAACAACCCTAATAAAAGTCCAACAGATATTTTAACTGAATTTACAGGAAAAACTTATAACGAAGGAACACAAGACGAAATACGATCTGATTATATTCCTGATTTAAGTGTTCTATTAGCAAATTCTCAAGGAGCTAGAACGGGTTCAAAGCAAAAATATTCGTTTAATACAACTTACATAGATGAGAGGTTATCGAATTATATTAGTTCTAACGCCAGTACATCATTTGCTGGAACAAATTTTGCTACAGATGAAAATTTAGCTAATATTATGATGCAAATAGGAGAAGGAAAGTTAAAGGGTATATCCGCTATAGCAGAAGCGATTACAGGACGACAAGGTGAAGATAGTCCAATGTTTTTAGAAATAGCAGAAAGTTTGCAGACAGCAAAAAAGAACAATGAAAAAACTTTTTTGAGTATTAATAATACAATGACATATGATGAAAAATTAACACATCTTCGAAACTTGTTTGCAAAGATAAGAAAAAACGCACAACAACAAACAGAGGAGGAATTAACAGATAAAACAAAACAGTCGTATACCAGTCTAAAAGCGACACTGGACGGCTACGGTGCACGGTGGAATTGGTGGATGCCAGGTGTAGGAGATGTACAATATAATATAGAAAATAATATAGAAACATACTCTAAAAATTTGAATATTAAAAATTTGAATATGTCGTCAGAGGAATTAAAAACAAAAATTAAAAAAGCAAAAGATTTATACGATGAATCAGTAACTAATAAACGAGGAACCAAAGAAGCATACAAAACTGCATCAAATACGGTTCAAAGAGAATTAAACAATTGGATTGACTCCGTTTCTGAGGGTTATCCTCTGAATAAAACGAGTCAGAAAGCAGATATTTATAATGCTTTTAATCAGGTCATACAATATCAACAGAAAGGTCAACAGAAAGGTAATGCTCAAAATACTGGTGTAATGCTTGTAACACTTGCACAGATTGCAAACGACAGTGATTCAAAATCTACTGCACGAGCATTACTTAATGTTTTTGTAAACTATGCGGCAAGTTTAGAGGGAATGGAAGATAAACAATCATCATTATTTAAAGGTATAAAAAATTTACAGGCAACAATGCAACAAAACGGATGGAATAAAGACAAGGAATAACCTATGGAAGAAATATTACAACATCCTACTTTAGAACAAGTACGAACACGCACGGAGAATGTGAGAAATGCCATTGGTGTTGTACATACGATGAAAAACACTCCACCCACCTTGAATACTGTTAAAAGAGTACTCCAAGATCGAATGCTGTTAGAAGATACAGATTTTATTACTATAGATACTGAAAATGAGAGAGAGGCATCTTGGCTTCAAGCTACAACTGAATATATAAAACAAAATTATCCTGATGAATATGATAATCCTGAATATGTAAATAATTTAATAGATCGAACAATGGAAACAATTCGATCACAGAATGAAGGGAATGTTCCATTAATGGAATATATAGATATGAATAGAACGGTGGATATAGGCGATCACGGTTCTTTTGTTCGTGGTTATAATTCTTTTGATTTACAACGTGATATGTATAATTATATTAAAAATACATTAGGAGACGATCCTAGTGAAGAAAGCATAGCACAATTTTTAAACGATCCTCGACAGACTAAACTATTAAATATATATGAAAACATGCAACAAAAACTTGGAGTAACTGGCGATTGGTTAAGTTCTCTGGGAATGATGTTTGGGCAATTTGCAGGACAACTTAATCCTTTTGAAAATGTTGTAGAAAAGTTTACAAAGGGAGCTCAGCCTATATTAGAAAAAGCGATTTCTTTTGGAGCGTTAGGAGCAGGTGCGGCAGGGTTGGTTGCTTTTGCTAGCTCACCATTAATTGTTAGTGGCATTGTTGGAGGTATGATAACGCTTCCTGCGTTTACTAATGGTTATAAATTGACATATGTAGATGAATTTTTAAAAGCAAGAAGATTTCATAAAAATCTTATGAATAAAGAAACATTAAAAGATATAAAAAAAGCAGCACTTTTTGCAGGTGCTGTTAATATGGTTACAGAAACTGCTATTACTTCAATAGGTATGGGTGTAGGAAATGTTGCATTAAAAAGCTCAGCAAAAAAAATAGGGCGTAATTTAGTGACCATGGGTGTGTTAGGTAGTGTTGCAAATAAAATTATCACATCTGGTTTTATGCGTTTCTCAACACGACAAGCGTTAGGTGGTGCTAGTGAGTTAGGTGGCTCGTTACTTTCAGAAGCGATTACAAAAGACTTTAGTGATAAACGTATTCTTAAGGATATACAAAATAAGAAAGATCCTGATAGACAAAAATTAGCAGTCTCAGGCGTTGCAAATAGCCTTCAAGATGGAATAATAACTCAACAGGTATTAGATGCCGCTCGTCCTTATTTTTCAGAAGCACAGGAGACATTCTTAAAGAGTAATGATCCTGAAATATATAAAATCTCCGATGCTATTCCAATATTATATACATTTTTATCAGGTATGCTCTTAGAAGGTACAGTGGAAGTTGGAGTAGGAACATTAAATGCAATAGGGAAACGTGTAAACACAAATAATACAAAAACAAATAGTGATAGTTTTTCAGAAGAAGACAAAGAAACTATACGTAACTACGAACACAACGCAGTTAATGAAATAGCAAATGTTCAAGAAAATATAGTAAATAGTAAAATAGGGGAAGATATGTCTGAAATAGCAAAGGATACAATAAAAAGAAACGTTGATAATCTGAGAGGTATGACGAATGTTTCCTTAGGTGATTTTTGGAGAAATATGTCTCAAGATGAACGTCAACGTAGAATTCAGGAGCTTTGTTAATGGCGATAACAAATTGTTTAGATGAACTCGTAGATGTATTAGATAGAATTTCAAAGTTATCTGGCACTCATGAAATAATTAACGATATTATGAGAGGTTTTAAACAAGCAGTATCTGAACAAAATATAGATAAGATAATCGGACAAATGCATAGGTTAGATACTATGCTTTCAAATTATACAAAAAGTCCAGAAGCTTCTGTATACGATGCATCTATTATAACATCATTAAATGATCTTGATACTATACTCAATTTCAAAGAAAGCGAGTTAGACGCTCAAGGAAGATCTATAAAAAGTAATAAGCTAAAACAATTTTTATATGAAAAATTAGTAAATCAAATTAATAAACCTAACGCAAAGAAAACAAAGCAATTAAGCTCTGTATTAAATACAATCTCAAAAGCTTCTAAAACAGAAACTAATTTTTCTAGTGTCTTAGGTGTATTAGTAGGTTCAGCATTAACAGCAGACGATAAAAACATGGTAAACACTGTTTTAAATGTGGTCATGATGGATAAGTTATCAAGTTGGAGAGATACTATAAAACTAGATGAGACTGGCAAACCACTTCTCGCACAGCAAACTTTTTTTGATGGTTTACAATCTGTTAGCGAACATATGTATCAAACACATCATATGTTATATACACCTCCTGCTAATATTCCAGTTTCATTAAATGAAGTGGTACAACAAGAATTATCTTCAAGAAGTGTTACAATTGAAGATACTGTAGCATTTGAAGAAGCGTCAAAGAAATTTCAATATTATAATGAAGTACAATTGTTTAACGCAAAAGCAGGGGGAAACGTTTCTTATGAACTTACAGAATTACTTAGTAAACATCTCAATAAGAATTACAGTAGAACTCCAGAGAAAGCGTTTCTTGTAACAGAATTTAGAGGACAAGTATTAGATTACTTGACTAACCAACTTAATTTACCTAAAAACTTCGCTGAGGATATAAGCGATGCTGTGTCTGTTTTAACATATAATTCAATGTATTTACCTCCACATAGTGCAGCTAGTGATACAGCGTTTGCTCAACAAATTATGTCAAGTTATGGGTATTCTGATTATGTGTCTAATATGGTTGGTGGTGCATTAGCAGGGTTTATTAGATCATCTTCTGAACTTCATGCAAATGGAAATCTAGGAGTAATTAGAGTAAGTAATATATTACAGTCATTATCTCCTAATGTCTATGCAGATATGTTAGGAGGAGCACATTCAGTGCCAAAATTAACGAATACGCTTATGGAAGTTTCAAATGTTTCAGATGGTGATGTTGACCTTAAAACAAAAGAATTTCACTCGGCATTAATGAATACGTTTCCAATGTTACGAACCTTAGATGACAATAAACAAAGTATAGCATTACAAGTTGTTTTACAGACATTACAAAGAAAAGCTAATCAAATTATAAACCTTACAAATACAACCTTAGACGATGCATCAAATATTTTTATGAAACATTTTGTTAATGAAAACAGTGTAACAAATGAAGAAGGTATTACATATGAATACTACGACCAAACTACTACTGCAGGAATAGTACAGAAATTGATAAACACTGACAATAAAATGGAGTTTAATCAAACTGTATTACAAAATATGGATGAAGAAGATATTAGACGTCTTGAAACACAAATAAAGTTTATAAAAGATACAAAAACTGAATATGTACAACAAGCAGTTGAGGAACAACAAGATCCGTATGTCAATCTTAAAACACAACCTACAGAGTTAAAAGGAAGAGAGCAAAATGAACTTGAGCAATGGGCGTATGTATCTGGACTTGTTACAGCTATAGTTGCACAAAATGCTAATTCAATGTTTGCTGCTATAGTTGCACAAAATGCTAATTCAAGGTTTGCTGCTGATGAAACATCTAATGCAGAAACAGATATTTTAAAAAAGATACTAGGATACCAAGAAGGGGAAAATTCAAGTAGTCTATTATCTTTCTTAAAACATCTTGATACAACACGTTTTAACCAAGCGAGTATCTTAGCGCAGGAAGCTATTAAGATACAAACTACACAAAATCAAGTCGTAGAAACGTTAATTAATGAAGATTTAAAACCACTAAAAGAAGCAATAGAAAAAGAGTTTGCAAAATTTTATAAAAAACCTAATGTGTATGATAACATTCAAGTACAGCTGTCAGATGGATCTAAGATGCCTATGAAAATTGAGCACATTATGGCTTTTTTGTTAGGAGGGAATGCTAATAAAGAACTTATTGCTAAATTCTATGCGAGACAAAGAGGTAGGAATACAGATAATAAAATAACATGGCAAATACATTCAGCAATGTATGACATAGGAAATACAGTATTTGATAAGAGTACCTTAGAAGAAATTAGAAATCTTCATAAAAAATTAAACGAGAATATATTGGAATATACAAATTTAGCTCATCGTAAAACGTTTGGAGCAGGAGTACGAGCTGTAGAAGATAATTATGTTCCAGTCGTACAAATAATTACACCAGAAGACACTAACGAGAATATTACATCTCAATATATCGTACATTCTGGACATAGAACAAATGAAGTCGTATTAAAAAACCCTCAAAACGCTAAGCTTGGTTTTTTTGAAGCGTACGACACTCATATTAAAAGTACAGCAAGAGCAGCATACGCTGTGCCTTTTCAAGAAATTTTAGTACAAGCGGCATTAGACAGAAAAATGATAGATCAATATGCGGCTAATACTTATACTAATGCATCAGATGTGTATTATCGTGAAGGTTTAGATGTAATAAGACGTGGACTTGGTGTAGAAAAAAAACTTCAATCTTCTAAAGATATTAAATCACAAAAAAACAGTACTATTCAAAAAAAGGTATTTGGAGTATTAGGTCTTGTTAATCCAACATCGTGGGCTAAAACTATTTCATCTTTGATATTTGCCAACGCAGCTTTCACAAAAGAAGAAGCAGCTGAGTTGAGCGTTTTAGGTGGTGTTGAAAGTGAAGATAAAGCACTATTTACATCTGCGTGGAAAGAAGCACAAAAGCATGTTGGTAATGAAATAGATTTTGAAATGAGCGGTGTAGGAATAAGTAAACCGTTGTTTAATCGTGCTTTTGAAAAAATTTCTAAACAGATTGTAGATAACTCCATTGGTAAAACAAATATGTGGGTACATAAAATGATATTCACTAAAGTATTCAAAGCAGGTAGAGCACGAGGAGCAAGTAATTCAGATATTATAAATCGTTTTGTAGAAATTGCAGGAGCAACACAGCCTTCACAGTTTAATATGTTTAAGTCGTTTTATCTTAATAGTGCCGAAGCAAAAAATTACATATTTAATAATCAATCTTCAAAAATCCATCAAATGTTTCATATGTGGTCTAATCTCGCTAAAAACATGGGAGATAAAAAATTAGCAAACAAACTACAACGTAATGTATTTTGGGCAGGAAGTGCATATGCAATGGCAGGAACTGTTTTTAACCCCACTGCGTTTACTGCAGGTGTATCTGGTAATATAAGTACAGTACTAACAAGGTTTGGTAGTCAATTTTTACGTTCTATTTTCCCTGTCGCTAAAGGTGGAGGAAAAGTAGGAGCAGATCCTCGTGTGTCTGCGACTGCTAGAATGGGACAGGAAGTTGTACAACTTTCTACTACTTTGGGATTTGGGTTGGCTTCTGGGAATTTTATACCCGCTACAGTTCAAATAATGAGAGCTTCTGTGGATGCATTTAAAACATTTTATACATTTACAATGTATAATCATATGCGATCAAAATTACAAAGAAATGAAGCTGGAGAGGTAGTATTTCAACAAAGTAAAAAAGACGCAATAAAAGAATATGTTTCGAAAAAAATGTCAGTTACAGATAAGGAATTAGACGAGCTTGCAAAAGTAATTACTTCTAATGTAGAATTAGAATATGATATAGCTGCTTCGTACTTTTATCAAAATACAGCTACGGAAGAACAAATTGCAGAAAAACAAAAAAGAGCTTTGGAAACAGGTCGAGATCCTGACAAAAATCCATATGCTTCACAATTTGCAAAACAAACATTTAAAGAACAACAAGCACAAGAACAAGCAAAAGCTGACCTTATGGAATATGCGAGAATTGATGAAGTGCCTGTAGACGATAGAAATCCTAAACCTTATACAGAAAAACAAAAACAAATATTAAAAAATATATATAATAAATAATAAGGAGAACATCATGCGAATAGGTAGTGAAGTATTTGAGAATATAAACGGAACATATAAAATAAAAAATAATTGTGGAGATAAATTTGTTATTTCTATACATGATGCACAAAATTTACCAGTAAAAACACATTCAACATGTAAGATAGCAACTATTATTACACATATTGTAGGTGATAATCCTCCTGTTGACGTTGTAGTAGATACTTATAATTTACCAGTTCCAAGTAAAACGAGTATAGTTATTGAGTACCCAATTGACGCAATCAAAATAACAAACGCACAAAATGATGGACAAATATATATTCACGCTTATAACACCAATGTTATAGCTAACATACGCAATTAATATTATCTAGATATTTAAAAAAATCAGTAATACTATCTGCTATTAATTTCTTTCTAATTGTAGGTGCTCCTGTTCGTTCAAAAGGTATTGTTTTATGTCTTTTAAGTTTTACTTCGTGTAAATCTCCACACCCAACATGCCAGAACCCACTGCGATAAATCCAAATGAAAAAAAGGTGTTCTATACTAATAGTACTATACGTAGCAATTTGTGTATTTCTATAATAATTGTCTTTTTTAAGTTCGAGAAAAACTGTGAGTTTCTTAGTAAATAGTAATAAATCTGGAAGTCCAGCACTCATAGGATTTTCTAATCTATGAATTCGTATTCCCCTATCTCTGGCATATGGTACTATACGTTGTCGCATAGCATCTTCGTCCTTCATCTGCTTGAACATATACTATGTAAAAATTCTTGTACTAATAAGTTCTCCATGAGTAACTGAACGACTAACACCTAAAGGATCATATTCTACATGTTCTGTAGGTTCTAATGAATAGCTCCCATCCATCACAACAAAATGCGTAAATTTCCATTTCCACGCTCCTAAAATATACTGATTGTCCTTAGCAATAACTTGTTTACTATGAATACCTGTATACTTTATAAATATTTCTTGATTAATACAAGTACTCAGTACTTCCAAAATGCCATTTGCCTTAACAACAAAACAATCAGGTTTAATATATTTTTTATTAACACATTCTTTATGTATACTAAGAATATTTTCAATTGTAAGATGCTGTGTATTAAAGTGTACACTTTTACAACCAATATACAAAATACTCATTAAATAACATCCATATTTATTAATTTCTGGAGTTAATCGTTCATTTGTTTGTAATAGCATACTACCTCCTACATTTAAAGCAAAGTTGCGTATTTTATAATAAATTGTATACAAACTGGTATAACTATTATACTCACACCCACTACAAACTTATAGGTTTTAAGATGTGTATTAAATTTAAGTATAAAATCTTCCACAGCATGTAAACGTTTCTGTATATCTACAAAAACCACAGTACGATGTTGTTCATTTTCTTGTATAGTTTTTATAATATAATCTAATTGTGTTTGTATTTTAGTTTGATTTTCATTCAAATGATCCATTTTTTTATATAATTCTTTAATATCTTCACGATGATTTTTAATTTGAGTATTAAAGTAATTACTTAATTCAACAGAAGTCATAATTATTTCTCTTCTATTATTTTAGTATGAATAGTATTATCAATGTTAAAACAGAGACGCCCGCTGTCGTCCAAGCGACCGTCTGTAAGATGTTCGCTATTTTCAATGATTGCACTAATTTCTCGTTCTGCTTCTGTTGTTTCTCTGCTAAGTATTTCTGTTGCTTCTCTGCTTGTTGTAATGTTGTTGTTATTTTCTCGTAATCTATTATTAGTGTTTTGTAATCTATCGTTAGTGCTTCGTAATTCGTTAGTAGTAATTGTGAATTGTTCTCCAATTTTTTTAAGTTCTTCGTTAAGACGAGTATTCTCATATTTAAGCCTTGAATTCTCGTTTTCATATCTATTAATTTTTGCTTTGGTACTACTAAATACTGAGAATACAAATATAATGGCGACAACAACACAAAGAACAATAACAATAATCTTTTTTTGATTAGCATTCATTTTTATCCATAACAGTTCTTTTGACTTTTCTATCTGCAATATAACAACTCCAACATCCTCCCAAAGCCATAGCATTATTATCGAGCGGTAAATGCTGTGTAGTTTCTGTAGAAATAATTTTAAGAATAATAGTTGTTATAACAATAATAATAAGTAAGACTCCACAAGTGAGCAATCTTACTTCACCTCGACATTCCATTTGTCCCACAGGCATTTTTTTAGTATTAGTATAATTTTGCATGATAGATAATCCACTATACGCTGTAATAATTGCACACAACGCATACGATAAACCTTCTAACTCTATCATACGAAATGCACTTATAATAGTGATAATCAAATAAAATATACAATAAATAATAGTTATTACACTTCCTCGCATATTTAAAGTATAGCAAATTTTAAATCTTTTATGACAAAACCAAACACCCCATTATTCACCAATCGGAATGTGATAAGATCTTTATTCGTTATAACTTTATAAAACGTAAGCATTCGTTGTGTTGTAGTTTGATAATTACTTTTTACTTTGAAAACATAGTATCCAGTGTAAATTAAAAACTCTATAAAGTATCCTTTTCCTTCCCATTTATCCACATCAAACTCAAATCCATCTCGCTTTGATACTCTTTCAGGACTGTTTGCAAAATGCATTCTTTTATGTAATATTTTCCCAGTAAGTACAAAATGATCGTCTTTACTAAATAACGGGCATGCATCTTGAATAACTTGAATTCGTTTAAACTCTGGAGCTTGAATAATATCCATCTCACAACCTTTATTAGCTTTCTCTTGTTCTTTTTCTGTCATACGCCCACGATTTATAATCATTTGAGCTTTTTTATCACTAAATCCACGAATTGATTGCAACGAGGGTTTTATAACATTATCTTCGCACTCCCAAGAAGTAGAGTACGCTACTTCTCCAACAGTAATGCCATTCTTTTTAGCTTCATTAATAATCATCGTTTTCTTTTCAACATCTAATGTATGATTAAGTACAGCACAATAAAACTCTTTCTTATAATAATGCTTTAACCACAACGTCATATAGGATATATAAGAATACGCTACAGCATGTGATTTATTAAATGCATACGCTCCTGTATGTTTAATTTGTTGCCACAATGCATTAACATTTTGATTTTTTTTAATACCTTTGTTTTCTTTAAACTTAGCTTCATATTCGCTCATGTCTCCTGTACCTTTAGAAACAATTTTACGAATTTCATTTTGTTCTTTAATGTTAAAACCTCCGACAAGTTCACAGATTTTCATTATTTGTTCTTGGTATACAATAAATCCATATGTTTCTCTAAGCGATTTTAACATAGTTGGGTTTGGCTTTCTCTTAATAGCGTCTGATAATTGAAAAGCAATACCACTTTGCAATCCACCAACACGAGATACAGAAGTTACTACGCATAATAAGTTAAAATCAATCTTACATTGATTAAACAATATAGACGCTAATACAGATTTTACAGCAGTACCTTCACACTGAAAAATACCATGAAAATTGTTGTTCTCTAACTCTTCAAAAGGTTCATTATTAGTATCTATTGTCTTTTTAATTATATTGATAAAATCTGTATAATTCATATCAATCCGTTGTAAACAATCACAAATGATAGGTAAAGCAGTCACACCAAGACAATCAATCTTTAACATGCCATATTCTTCACACAGATACTTATCTATCTGTGCTACCCCTGTTTCTTTATTGTAAGATACATAATTATGAGGAGATTTATCAAACAACAAATATCCTCCAGCATGTGTTCCAGTACCAGAACATCTGTTTTCTAAAGATAACGCATGTTCGTAAAAAGGATACATTTTAATAAGCTTCGACTTTTCCAACAACTCCTCAAACGTTTTTCCCTCGTCATTGATAATAGTTTTTAAATTGTTTGCTACATCAAGTTTCAAAGCAAAAGCACGAGATACTCTATCTATACTCGACTTTCTTTTTAAATACTGAATAGATCCTAATTTCACAACATATTTATAGCGATTTTTAATAATATCATATACTTTTGTTCTCTCTGAAAAATCTATGTCAATATCAGGCGGTTCATCTCTGTATTCATTGATAAAACGTTCAAACAGTAAACCATATTTTATAGGATCAATATCTGTAATACCTAATGCATAACATAACAAAGAACCACACGCTGAACCTCGCCCTACACCAACAACAATACCATGTTCTTTTACAGTTTTTATTATGTCTGCGACAAGGAAAATATAAGTTAAAAAGTTCTTTTTTTTCAGTACTCCTATTTCATATCGTAATCTCTGTTTATATTTAAGCTTATCAAATAATCTTGTAACTTCTCGAGTATTCTTAGGTTTTGTCTGCGGCACTGGTATTTTTGGTTTCTCGTGATAATCTAAATCACACTCGACAAAAATTTGACGAGTAAAAGGAATATATCCTCTTTTCTGAGCAATATTATTTGTCTCTTCTAACGACATAATATATGGCACTTCGTTTCTATCTCTACCATATTGATCATGATTAAAAATTTGATGCGGTATAAAATGTGAAGGAAACGCATATGTATTATTTTGCGTCCATAAAGACTTTTCACGAATAATAAAATCATTTTGTCCCCACTCGAAAAACACATTCCCCAAGCCGTCTAACATGTGAAGAGCTGCAGTTTTGTATAACATGATAGCAAATACATCTTCTGTATAATTATGTAAAAAAGAATACAGCGTTTCAGAAGTAATCATATCTATATCTTTTTTAGCACGATACACTTTATACGCTGTCATCACAGTAGAATATAGTTTGCGTATTTTTACAAGTCCTTGTCTGTTACGTGCATATAAAGATACCGTAGGCATATGTTTAACTAATGTACCTACTTGTTCTTGTGTAATAAGATACGTTTGAAACCCTAATATGTGCTTCTTAGTTTTATAGTGTACAAAGAAGTTATTAATATCAGCGAAAGCTGGAGTAATATTCTTTTCTTCACATGCTTTAATAACTTCTTTATACGAACCTATATTTCCATTTGACATGGAAAACTCAGTTCTCACATTATACGAGATCATTTTAAAATATCCCATTCGACACAAATATCAAACACCGCTTTACAATCAGCGAACGCATCGTGTGCGTTCGCTATAGGTTTATTAAAAACCTCTTGATAAATCTCTGAAAGTTTCCCTGTTTGACCTAACATCCTTTTAGCCTCTACAAATAAGTCAATTACCACAGGAGCAAAAGGAAAGCGAGTGTGTTCTCCGTGCAACATGAGATTAGCATGTAATACATTAAGATCAAATTGTACATTTTGACCTATCACACAATCAGACTTATGAAACATATCTTTTAATTCATCTAAGCGTTTAGATAGTGTAGAATGTTTTACAGCTTCATCATTTGTAATACCATGCACAGCACTTGCTTCTTCTGGAATTATTATTTCTGGATTTACAGTACACGACATAGTAACTGTCTTAGTTACGGGATCTTTAGAATTATAAGCAATACATCCAATTTGAACAATTCGTGGTTGTTGTTTACAAGGAAATATAGAATGTTTAACAAGACCTGTTGTTTCAAGGTCAAAAATAACATATTTCATGGATTACCCCTATTTCTTCTTATTCGGTTTAACTACTACTGATGGTTTATGAAATACCTCAAAAGTCTTTGTCACCATGTCTTTTTGTTCGTCATTTAACTTAATATCTTCTGTGATAAATATTTCTTTTAAGAATTTCTTGAGTGTCTGTGCATTAATCTCACATCGTACAGAACTATTAATATCTTCAAACGATTGAAGTGTTTGATTAATAGCATCAATAAGTTGTTTATTTTTCTCTTTTGCTTCATCTGTAAATTCTTTTTCCAAAGATATAATAATTGTTTTCTTCGCAATTTCTTGACGATTAACAAAGTCTAATGTTTTATCAATCTCTTGAGATTTATCACTTTCTTCTTCATGTAACCCTTGAATGATTGTAGGACATTTACCTAGATATTCATCTTTCGGAGAAACAACATAATCAACAAATCTTATTTCTTCTTGTCCTTGTGTTTTTAAAATATGATAAATATTTCGTTCATCAATTTTTAATACTTTAGTAAGTGTATCTATTTCTGCATTAAGTTCATTAATACGTTTGACCATCTGAACATATTCTTTAATAGTTTCTTGGTCAATTATTTTTTGCTTGTCGCTTTTGCTTTCATCAAACATTTTATAACTCCCTTTGTCTTAGAATTGTGTCTAACCAGTTTAAACTCGTTTTCACATCTTTATACATTTCTTCAATACTCTGTTTTAATTGAGTAGCATCTAATTGGTTATATTTTTCATAATTGCGTACACACCATAACCGCATACGTCTATTATGTATAGTCATTTGTTTTAACCTTTGACCTCCTATGTTGTTTAAAATAACTCCGATATTTTTGAAATGTATCCCTCTACGTCTTAATATTTGTGTAAGATCTTGTACGTTAATAATGTCGACAGGAAACAAGTCTGAATGTTCTGTGTCGTTTATCATACTATCTTTTAAAATTAACGTATCATCGTTTAAAGAAGCATCGATTATATCAGCTCTGCCGTCCGTGTGAGGTGCATCATCATACGGATCAAAATCTGATAAATTTTCATTCATTAAACGATGTTTAATAATACCTAAATTATTATCAGTCCATTTGAATAAATTTTGATAATAAGACGCATTTTTCTTTTTAGCTTTAGAAAATATAACACACCATCGTCTATCATTCTCAGTAATAGAAATAGAATGTTTATGATTAGTACACACCATCAAGTTAATTTGGTTTGGTATTTGATACACAGGCATATACATTTCACGAACATCAAGTGTATCTTCTGTAATAATTAATTTTAATTTATTCATAAGTTCTATGCGATTAAAATTCATAATCTCATGTACCATCACAAAACAACAATCCGACACCCATTTTGTGTACTTCTCGTTTATTGTTTCATTACTTGGTATCGAAACATTATGTTCACCTAATAACTTTTTCATAATGTACGCAAAGTACGATTTACCTGTGCCATCAACACCTTGAAGAAATAAAACCCACATGATTTTCTTTTCTGGATGTTGAATATTAAAAGCTAAAAATTTTAATATAATATGTGCATATTTCCCTCCAATATATTTCACATGATCTTCAAAAGTACTTGCATCACCTTCAATTAAAGGAATATCAGGAAAACCTTTGAACATATTCAACGTGAGCAATCCTTTTTTATTTATAAATTCAGCACCTTTATCTACTTCATAAGATGTTGTTCTAAATTTTGGTAGTAAAGGATTATTAAGAATATCTTTAACAGATTTACTCCCATAATAATTTTTAAACGCTTTCTCTGTGAGCATCTGTTCAGAATCAGTATCATAAAATACTTGACGATCACCAATATATACCCACCCGTCAGGAACACCAGAAACATGCTTAACATTCTCTTTATATTCTGCTTCGTCTACATACATAACCTCATTAAAATTACCATTTTTATGAACATCATCAATACCTTTCCCAGCTTCGATGTTCCATTTTTCAAAAAATATTGTACTCTCAGGAAATAACCCTTTCACAGTTAAATATACGTTAACAAGAGATTTTGAAGCATTACTTTTGCCATACGATAATTTTTTAGTATACACATCAGCATCAAAGCAAATATATATAGTTTCTATATTCAAATGTAATTTGTCTAATTCAGTTCGCAAGTTATTAAAGAAAGTAATACCACCCATAGAAACAGTCACAACAGTATCCTGTACATATGACATATAGTCAGCTTTAATTTCACCTTCTGTAATTCGCAATGTTTTAATTGTATCCTTTTGACGAATAGGTTTAGGAAAATGCAAAGCAGATTGTAAACCTCCACCATCTTTTAACTTTGTAGTATTACAGTACATATACTTATGTTCTGTACCTATCGTCTTAAACTTACGAATTTTTACATCGTGTATATTACCTTCATGGTCTTTCAATGGAATAAGATAACAATGAGGATGATTAAATCGCCATTCAGTTTTACCAAGATCAGACGTATAAAACCCTGCAACATTTTTTACATCGTACTGTTCTATAGCACTTTTTGCTGCTTCGCTTATAAGAGCTGTATCTCGATAAGCTACTTCCCAATCGATACCTCGTTTTTGCATTTCTTCTTTCAGGCGAGGTGTGTATTCTAATGATTCTAAAATTAAAGAGTAAATATTATGTCTTATCACAAAAGTTACCTATTAAATTCTTTAATAAATAACGATATATATTTCATACTTCGTTCATCTATTGGAGTTGCTCTAGAAACACTTTCAACATTTATATGAGGTATAATTTGATTCTTTTTTGTTGTTAGATTAAGCAATAATGGTGCATCGTTATGTTCTGTATCCATCACAACAAGGTGTCCTACAATGATATTATTACTGTTTTTATTATTTGTCATGTCCATATACACTAAAAGTTGTAATAAATATCTAAATAGCTTTGTATCCTCAAAAGCAGAATATTTACCTAATAAATTTTGATATTTATTTTCATAACTCATTTTAGCCATTTTAAATTCAAAAACATGCTTAGTGTGTTTAAATTTTTCATCTATTAGATCTGCATGTAAATCTACATTACCATGTAAATCTATATGACCATATACATCACGACCCCACACAGGTACTTCACGTTCAAGTTCTTCTAGATTTTTAATATGTTTTGTAATATAATTTGTAATAGTTATACAATTTTGTTCATACCAACCGTCTTGCATGGTAGGTATCATTTCAGGTAATCGTACATATTGAAATATATCTTTTTGAAACTTATTACCTAATCGTATAGACTCTGCTCCTGCTTGTTTCCATTCAGCAAGCACAGCTTCTTTAGTGGTATTCTTTTTGTCTGCTACTCTTGCAGCAACTGTATCAGCATCAAATTTTGGGAAAAACTGGCTGATATACTCTGTTACTGTGAGTGAAGTAGGTTCGTTTTGTTTCATTTTAGTCTCCTTTAAAATCTTCTTGTAATTGTTTGTATAGCTCATAAGTAAAATCTGAAATAGACTTTTTATGGTCTAACGTTTGTAAAATATACTCATCTATATTTGTATGTTCTTTGTCATACATAGCTACAAGGTCATATACGACAGGTTGATTTTCTTGACCTAAACGATCAATTCTTTTAACACATTCTTTACGTACACGTGATGAATACCCTACTGAGTGAAACACCATATAGTGAGCATTCATAAGATTAAGTCCAACGCCAATTGATTTATGTGTAGCGACTATCACTTTTAATTTCTTATCCATGAAATCTTTAATAGTGTTGTCGTTGTCTTTAAGTTGACTATGTATACCTGCACAATCAATTTTCTTTTTCTTAAGAGCAGTACAAATGTTATCTACTTCTTTTTTAAAAGAAGCAAACACGACAACTTGTTTTTTCTTTGGTATCTCATCAGTAAGTAATTGAATTAAAATATCAGTCTTTGTTTTATCATCAGTTAAAAGCCCTGAACACACTTGTTGTAACTTTTGCATCATTACAATAGCATGTATAATTGTAGTATCATCAATGCCGTATTCTTTTTTCATCCGAGACATAACATCATCACTGATACCACTATCTTGTTTTTTAACAATACTCTTGTAAACTTCTTTTTCTTTTGTAGACAACGCAAATTCTATTTTTTTATGTATTACAACATCAGATTTTCTTTTTTTCCATGAAGTGTAAGGGTTAATTAAAGCTAACAGACGCTCAGTATTTTTATTACCAGTAATTTTAGTATAACTTACTTGTCGTCCATTAGCCCAAGACGATCCTTTTTCTATTTGACAAAATCTATGTTGAAATTGAAAATAATCTTCACAACCTATAATATCTTGATTGAGAAACGCAAACTGCGAATACAATTCTTGATTACCTTCTTCGTTTGGAGCGCCTTCTAAGATACGCTTTCGGACTACGTTAGGTTGTTGAGCAAGGTTAATGAGTGTCTTTGTTCTTATTGCTTTAGGATTTTTAATAGCTTGAGATTGATCTATAACAAGACTTATATCAGTTCTCTCTTTAAATATTTTTTTGATATAAGGAAAAATCTTTAATTCTTTATTAGCAACATCAATATTAAACAAAAAGATAGTTTTCTTATTAGATTGCATCACTCTTTCAAAATCTTCTTTCATCTTCGTATTAATAGCTGAATAATCCGCCCACGCAAACACATCAAAATCATATGCTGTTTTCTCAATATCTTGCTTCCAAGAAGTCACAATTACTTTAGGAGCATGAAACAAAATCATTGTGGAGGTTTTACAATCAAGTGCATACTCTGTAAGACATGTAATAGTTTTACCTAAGCCTTGCTCCAAAAACAAAGCATAGGCATCTTGTTTTTGCATACGTCTTATAGCTTCGACTTGATAATCAGTTAGTTTTATTCCACAAGAATGTAAGCCATCTCGTAAAGAGATAGCTACTTTCTTGTTATGTTTAGAAAGGAATGTCGTCATCATAATCATCATCGCTTATTTCGGAAGATGGTAAAGATTGTGTAATTTGTTCTTTGTCTTGTGAAAAATTTTTACACATACTTTTAAACTGATCTTTCATAGCATACACAGTTTTTATATCTTCATCTGATAACGCTTTCATGTCTAGAGGAGCTGCTGTAAATTTAGGTGTATCATTTGATCCTGTAGTAGTTGCTTTAAGCAAAAATAAATATCGAGGAGTTGTACTTCCAACGTATTGTAAAATTTTTTTTCCTTCGGGATAAGATACACCTTTGAAACAACACATCATTGGTGTCCAGTGTCCCTTATGAACTCTTGTTAAAAAAATACAATTTATTGTTATGCTTACTTTGTATTCGTTAAAGTCAAATTCAGGGTGTTTAGGTTCTTTCTTACCTTTTTGAGCACCTTCGGTATGTTCAATCCATTGAATTTGTTTTATCTCGTTAACATCTGATGTTGCACGTACACATTCTCCAGAACCATCATTACTCCTTTTATTAACATACATTA